>CM076569.1:592942866-593167569 GCA_034641835.2 Pinus albicaulis | reverse complement strand
TTATATATATATATATTCCACCTCAGAAGGTTCCATTAAAAATTGAGATATATATATATACAGAGAGAGAGAGAGAGAGAGAGAGAGAGAGAGAGAGATCTATATTTTGAGTTATTTAATTTTTTTTGAATTTAGGTTCGTATAGAATATTTCTTTAATCTGCGGACTCTAGCGAAGGAGATAGGAACATCCAAAACATTTGAACAATTTGTCTTTAGTTCCTTTTTTTAATATTATTGAAAATAAGTTTATATATGTACACATGCATTTTCATTTGAAAGTGTTTAATATATATATATATATATATATATATATATATATGTATATATATAACTGTACATGTATATTGTACATTTTACCGCTGTAGATGTTCCTATGGGGGCGGAGCTTGTTCATCAAATGGAGAGGGAACCTCATGAGGTATTGCATGATTTTTTTGTTATATTTTGTTTTTTACATGAAGTTCTAGATATATATATTCTCACTCATTTTTAAAACATCAAATTTTAATGTTCAAGTACATGTGCATTGTGTATGTAGGTTTCCCATGATGCTTCACATCATAGTGCGCGGATTGAGACCCTGATAGGAAAGATGCTAGATATGTCTCTATTTGATGGACATGATTTGTAGATTTGATTTCAAGATTTAGATGGTCTTAAAATTTGTTAAACTTGATACAGTTTGATACTTGTGAGATCTACAATTTTTGGACATATTTTATTACATTGTTAATATAATTTGTTTTGTTTCAAAAAGTTAATTTTTGGATGGTTTTAGTACTTTTGGCATGTGAATGTGAAGTAATGTTGTCATCTATAAATTAATGTTTTCATCTAAACTACATTTGGCATGTTATGTAATGACATGTGTTATAATTTTTTTTGTTTTTAAAATTTAAGTTTTGGATGCTTGGAGTACATTTGGCATGTGAAGTAATGTTGTGATCTATAATTTTTTGTTAAATTAAAAGTTAAAAGTTTTGGATGGTTTCAATTTACATTTGGCATGTGATATAATGTTAAATGCTTTTATTGGATAGTTGAATTATAATTGGCATGGCATGTGAAGTTTTTAAAACTCAAGTTTTGGATGGTTGCAATCTACATTTCGCATGTGATATTTAATGTTTTAAATGTTTAATGTTTTAATGTTGCATGATATATAATCAAAAGGTTCTTAAAAATTATGTGTTGGATGGTTTCAGTCTACATTTGGCACATGTGGTATATAATGTTAAATGTTTCTATTGGATCTAGTTGAACTATAATTGGCATGGCATGTGAAGTAACGTTGCACAATATATATAATCAAAAAGTTTTTAAAACTCAAGTTTTGAATGGTTTCAATCTACATTTCACATGTGATATTTAATTTTTTAATGTTGCACGATATATTATCAAAAAGTTTTTAAAACTTAAAAGTTTTGGATGGTTTCAATCTACATTTGGAACATGTGGTATATAATGTTAAATGTTTCTATTGGATAGTTGTTCACTATAATTGGCATGGCATGTGAAGTAATGTTGCACAAATCCCTTTTGGATGGTTGAAGTACATTTGGAATCTTAAGATTGCTTTTGATCTCTACATGTAGTCTTGTTTGAATGAAAAAATTTCCAATAGGAAGAACATAGCTTTTCAATGCAACTAACCATGTATCAATTGAGATCTAATTGAAAAAAGAGTTTAAAGAAGTAGATATATGTACAAATTATCCCTTTAAATTTGATTGGAAATATAAGTCTAGTACATATATATGTTTGTTGAATTTGGGTCAATGTCGTTAATGCACTCAAATAGGTAGCCTTGTTGATTTATAATTTGGTAAATTGATGACATTCAGTTAATTGCATTTTAGAACATAAAACATATATCCGACCATTGGACAAACAAATTTTGTACTAGATTTTCAATCAGGAATAGAGATGTGGGTCAAATCCCACCAAAAGTGGGAGAAGTGCTCCGAGTCTCTTGTTTGAAAGGAAAATTCGTACAAAACTATATTGTGGATGATTTATTTAGATTGCACGGATACTTTTTACTAGAAAAGCTCACAAGAAAAATTGGGCACATTAAGTTCGTGTATATATCCAATACGATTTTTCATCAATGCACATAGAAAAAATACTTTAAATAGTTAAAATTGCATTCTAGAACATATATATTGAGTACATTTAAATCATTTTTCATCAATGCACATAGTAAAACTACTTGAACAATTAATTTAATTCTAGAATGTATATACATCCAATATGTAAGTAACATTTTTCATCGATGCACATTGAACATATCCGACCATTGGACAAACAAATTTTGTACTAGATTTTCAATCAGGAATAGAGATGTGGGTCAGATCCAATACATACAATCAATGCACATGTATAGAAACACTACTTTCAGTTGATACTAGAGCACGTGCATGTACAAAAACAATTTGTACATGTGCAAACACTTGCACAAATAACATAAGAAGCTCAATTTTTAGTTGAGTACTGGAAGTTATAAAACATATTTAATCCAAAGAGAATAAACTGTTGGACAATTCAATCAAAAAAATTCTAGTGGAATTCCATCTTCAATAATCCGTTCATGATTGGATTTTGAAATTTTCCATCTCTTAATTTTCGATTTTTTCTTTGACTGAACTTCTATCAACTTTATGCGTGCTGCACACACCAAGTGACTATATTGACAACTTATGGAATCAGGTTCATAGTCTTCAAAGTAAACAAAGTCTCCACTTTGATTAGTTTGTCTGAAAAAATAACCTTTCAGTATAATAGACCCTCTGTCATATTGAAATCCGTGATCATTATAGTTTTGTAATAATTTCAATTTTCGTTCAGTGAAATGCATCAAATAATACTTCACATTTTCGTCCTTATCAATAGGTGCAATTACAACAAAAACATCTCCTGCACAGTAAAAAAAACTTAACAAACACTAGAAAATTTGGCGGAAATTCCGACGGCCAAATCGTCGCTATTCCGACACATTTTCGTCGCAAGAGCGACAGTTAGAGGGTGGGAAAACCGTGGTTTACCATACCATCGCAGTTCCGACACAACTAAAAAGTGTCGCACTATCGACACTTTTTCCGTCGCTTCTAAACAAGCGTCACTCTTATGACGTTTCCCAATCCGTCGCACTTCCAACCGCTATAAACCGTCACACTTCCGACGAAATGTGGTCCGACGTTTAGAACGTCGCTCTTCCGACGTCTCTAAACTGTCACAATTACGACGAAATGTGGTCCGACGTTTTGAACGTCGCTCTTCCGACGTCTGTAAACTGTCACAATTACGACGAAATGTGGTCCGATGTTTTGAACGTCGCTCTTCCGACATCTGTAAACTGTCATAATTACGACGAAATGTGGTCCGACGTTTTGAAGGTCGCTCTTCCGACGTTTCTAATATGTCGCAATTCCGACGCTTACAAGACGTCGGAATTGCGACAGAAGGTTCAATTTAAAAAAAAAAAAATGAAAATTTAAAAGAGGAAAAACGTTGTTTTGAATATATTATATGAAGTAAAACAGTACATGAAGTCATTACATTTTCACATCTGAAGATTTGAACCCAAATATCCATCCAGAAAAGTGGAAGTCCCACCCCAGACAATGATAGAAAAATACCCCATGTCACATACAGGGACATGATATAAAACCCAGTAACGGTCCACATGGAGATTATCGGCAATCTGAGAAAGCATCCAAATATGCCCGAGGCATCTATAAGAAAGTGAAATAGCAGTATGTAGAATAGTAAAGCAACAGATAGAGTACCGACGTCCATTGTTCCAAATACAAATTAAAGTACCCAAAATCCTTGAGCAGAGAAAAACGCTAATCATGTGAGGAGTGTGATATGTCCAAAATATAAAAAGACCATCAGACCATATCAATAAACCAGCAACATAGACCAGCATCGCTAGTTTTGAAGGGAGAGTGATAAACATTAATCATTTTTTTTTTCACAAGAGAAAAAACGTTGTTTTGAATATATTATATGAAGTAAAACAGTCCATGAAGTTATTACATTTTCACATCTGAAGATTGGAACCCAAATATCCATCGAGAAAAGTGGAAGTCCCACCCCAGACAGTGATAGAAAAATACCCCATGTCACATACAGGGACTTGATATAAAACCCAGTAACGGTCCACATGGACATTATCGACAATCTGATACTCTTTAACTGCTACTCTTTGACCTCTTTAATTGATACTCTTTAACTGCTGTGATAATATTTGACCTTTGTTCATCCTTTTATCCTTTTTATCATGATATACTGTGGTAAATAGAAAAAAATTTATGTAAGGATAATTTTTTACAAAATTTCCATCATTTCTTCCCACCATTGAACTTCTGGCACTCTAGTCCTTTGCAACTTTCTTAGTGTTTCATCAGCCTCAGTATATCTGAAGAAATTAGGCTGATTTGGGAACAAATGATTTACTTCATGCTCAAGATAAAATAAATTCTCCAATTTGTCATGAAGGTTTTTCCCTGTAGGCAATGCTGCTGTTGATGAACTAGTTGAAGAACTAGCTTGATTATCAGCATATTTGTTCAATTTTTCATCATAACTATCAAGGTCCATTAGCTTATCTTCTACAACTATAGGACTGGGCAATCCTCTATTTAACAAAATATTCAATCTTTCTCTGAAGGCAATGATTTCTTCTTGCATATCTGAGCACCTTCGTTCTAAATTCTGTACCAGAGTTCTTTTAGTAAAAACTCTCTTTATTTATAGAATTGTTCCGGTCCTGTCCTGAATACCAATTTCTGCAAGTTGATTCTTAGTCTGAGTATTCAAAAAATGTATAAGTCTATTGGCCTCTTCTGGCATATTTCCCAAATCTTGTCTTGATCTCTCAATCTCATCTAGAGCCAATTTAACTAAGTTATTCTGTTCATCCATTATTTGAATTGAGGACCAAACATCCTTTATTTATTGAATGATATTATCCCAAAGAATTTCATTTATTTCTTTTAAAGGTTTCTACAATGTGAGATCCTTTTCCAATTCTTTGACTGTTTTTTCTAATTTGTTCACTTCTCTTGTTTTATCAGCAACACTCATTTTTGAAAGATCATATTTATGTTCTAGAGTGGCCAATTGTTCCTTTTTTTTGCGAAGCTCTATGGCCTGAATGTTCATATCTTCCATTGAATTTGTTAATTCATCAGTGTTCAAATTTGCAGTGTTGCTCTGTGACAATTCTGTTGGCTGACCTGTTGTTGCTGTACCTGTCACTACTCCTGCTGTAGATACTAGAATATTTGCCTGCTTATCTTTTAATGCATTCTCAAGCTATTTTTCAGTTGCAGTAAGTTGCTCATTCAATTTTAAGAGCAAATCCATTAGTTCTTCCTCAGAATTTTGTTTGATGATTTATGCAGTCTGTGGATGTCTTGAGGCCGGTAACTTTAATTGTTTTCTCAGAGCTGCAATATCATCATCTTTTCTCTTGATCAAAGCTTCAATACCTTTCACATCTTTAGGATTATGACCCAACCCAATGATTATTTCCTCTAAAGTTTTGATTCTATTATCCTTAGCCTGGGAGGAGGCTTTTTCAAGCTACAACTGTGTATTAGTATTATCCAAAGAATCCTGCAACTTATGGGTCATCATTGATTTATCCGTCAGAGTAGAATAAATCATCTCACCTGTTTGATTGTGTAGCTCAATTTGATCTAAAGGATGGATATCCTTTGCTAAGACTTCAAAATTAGTCCTAACGTAATTTGCAGCTGTCTAAGGCTACTGCACCTTGGGCTTCAAATGGCTCATTAACATCTTACCCTGTTGGATGTCATAAGCTGACATCAATATTTCTTGATTTTTCGGAGCCATCTTCAAATATTGGTTTTACACTTTAAGTCTAAGTGGATCGTTCTTGGCCTTTATATTGACGAATGTTATTTTGATGTCCTAGGCAGTTTTTACTAGAGGTTTGAAAGAAGATATTTCTGCACTTTGTTGCCTCTGTATTCCCTGTTTTTGAAAATTAGTGGATGTCCCACTACCTGTACCTGTTTGCTGACTGTCTTCTCTTCCCTGGATGTCAGGGATTTCCTGAAATGATTCATCTTCTGGAAGGGGAGTTAATTTCTGCCTTTTAACATCTTGTTGTTCAGAAGAGCCACCAATAGGAGTAGTTGTTTCAGCCTCTTTCTTTTTTCCCTTTTCTATATTTAGAGGAGTTTGTAAAATAGAAATTTCTGGCTCACTGATCTGAGTAGGAGGAATTTGTCCTTGACCTTGTTCTTTAGAAGTCTCTGGTTGCACTGTCATTATGAATTTTTCAATTATTTGTATATCAGGCTCCTTTTATTTTCCTTTAGATTCTACTGCTACTGTACTAATCTCCTGCAAATTTTGTTGTAAAGTCCTGGCTGAAGAAGATCCCTGCACCTGTCCAAAAGATTCTAGGTCAAGTATATTTTCAAGATCTTTCATTACATTTTCAACATTGACCTTCTCACTATCATTTTCAACCAATGTCCCTTCTGTCCATTCATCCATATTAGAATATTGTTCTATTTCTGGGATTCTTTGATGGATGTATGGTGACTGTTTATTTTTCATTCTTCTATCACAGATAAAGTTGTTTGGATCATAAGGCACCCAGTAGAAACTCTTTTGTAGTCTGAGATAGTCTTCTAAAATCCTTTCGGCTTCCTTTCTAGCTTCCCTAGAGTTACAAATGAAGGGACCTAATTGGCTCTTGATCTTGAGTTGAGCCTTTTTCTTTGCATTGCAAAAATGAATTATATCTGAATTATTCATCTGCCTAAAATATTCTAATGCAAAGAGTCTCATTGGGACATACTTGGGCAGTTTGAATGGGCATAATTCACATCCATATATCCTGATCTCTGTGTAGTTTTGATATAGGTACCAGTCACCTATCTTGTAATGCTTTGAGAGCTGAAGGATTTTTTTGATTTCATTGTTAATTCTAGGAGGAGAGACTCCTGTCAACAAGGTAGTTGCAGGATGAACAAAAAGGTCGAAAAAATCATTATAGGAATAAGGAGAATCAGAGGAATTGTGAGTAATGGCAGACCAAAAGATGACTAACCTAAGATTCCCTTTGGCATCAAGTTTCTTAACATAAAAAGGGAAATTTTCTGACTGAAAGTAAATCATGAGATGATATATGACAGAAGAATACATAAATACTCTCTCATTCTCAAATCTCATGAAATGATCATGGATTTTGTCAGCAATATAAGATGCAAAATCGTACTTGACAGCAGGAGGCTATCCAGGGGTAAAAATGGATAACAATACTAGGGTTAAGTGATCAACATACTCACTAGTATTGAAACCCATTATGGAAGATGTCATGTTTAAAATAACTCTACCCTCATCAGTAAAGAAAGTATAACCATAAGGGGGAGGGTTTTTAGGCTGATGCTCTGGTAACATGAAGGTTTGGCATAGGCGGTTTAACTCTTCATGGGATAACTTAGTAGATTTCTCAAGTAATTCAACCATGGAAAGGGGAGTGAGAGCTTGACCAGGTTGGAATTGTAGCATTTCATTTATGGACTGAGCAGTTATTGGGAAAAGGACATTTTGACTTGGGGATAAAACTGCTCGTTGGTTGGGATCATAATTTGCGTAGCAATAATGGATCAACTCAGGAAAAATATGGACTGAGGGGAGAAGGTACATAGGAAGATTTGATTCCCAAAGTCAAAAGATGTCAGAACCATTCAAATAATTGTCTCTGCAGCAGCAAAATATTCGAAGAGGATTCTCACTGAGACGCAAGTCCTTAATTTGAAAATCCATATCGGCTAAAGGCAAATAATCCAAGTCCTTGTGAGGGGCATTGATGGGCATGACATTCAGAGCTACAGGAACTTCCATTTCTGGTTCTTGTGGATTCAGAAATGGAATTTCGGGGTTTTTGTGGAAAAGGGGCACAATTACCAGTTTTGGGAATATAATTGCAGTTCTGGGAATGAAAAATACCAAACTGAACTTCTTTTCAAACCTTAGTGCAGAATTAAAACTAAAACCAGGATTTTTTAGAGAGTTTAGCGGGGAATTGGAATAAATACCTGTTTACGGGAAATGAAACGTGTTTAAACAGGCGCTGGTTATGACAGAAGAACCCTGAAATACTCGGCTTCAATTCTCTTCAGTAAGGTAATGGTCAGCAAGCGTTAACAGCTGGTTTTTGAATTTTGTTGCATGGAAGACTGGCTAGTGCACGGAACAATGAAAATGACGTAGACACAATTTGTTTTATTTACAAAGTCAAAAGGGTGGCGGGTTTTGATTGATGACGTCAGCATGTACGATGGTTTCGTCACAGAGGGATAGGAGCGGATATTTGTTTGGGCCGCTCGCGCAGTGGAAATCCGGACCCGAAAAAGATTAGGGCGAATTTGATAAGAAATTTGCGTCATAACTCTCCCTCCGTACGCCAGCCCAACTTCGGACCCAAAAAAGATTAGGGTGGAATTCATTTGGTTTTCGCGTCACAAAATTGGCCGACCTCAGCAGGCTATTTTAGAACGTGAATTTGGTTTGAATTATGGTTTATCACCGTTTGAAGTCCGACGAGCTCGACTTAAGAACAATTTTGTTCGATACCATCTTATAAAATTTGTGTTAGTTTTCTTTGATAATACACATATTTATAATAAATCATGGGAATACCACACTACTAAACATGTGGAAAATTTATATAAATTATTGAGAACAATCATTTTTATGTAAAAATATCCAAATGTGCTTTTGGGAAATAAGAATTCGAGTATTTGGTTCATATTGTTTTAAAGGAAGGAGTGAATTTGGAGCCTCAAAAGATGCAAGATATTACAAAATGACCTATTCCTAAGAAAATCAAGGTTCTTAGAAGATTTTTTAGACTTACATGATATTATTGATCATTTGTTAAGAATTATGCATGCATTTCAAGTCCACTCACAATCTCTTGAAGAAAATATCATTTATATGGAATGATGAGGCTACTTTGGCATTCTCTCTTTTAATGGATGCCATGTCTTCCACACCAACATCGGTTGCACCTACTTTTGGTAAAACATTCATAGTAGAGTGTGAGGCACTAGGACAAGGAATTTACATAACATTAACACAATAAGAGATATCATTGGCTTTTAAAAGCAAGGAATTCAAGAAAATATTTGGTGAAATCTACGTATGAAAAATAAATGGAAGCAATATTACATGCAATAAAAAATGGGGATAGTATATCATTGGGAGGTACTTTAAAGTCAAGATATACCATGATAGCATAAAGTATTTTTTGAAGCTATGGATTTCATTGGAAGATTAACAAAAATGAGGAGAAAAAATGAAAATTTTTAATTTTGAGATAATATGCAAAAAGGGTAAGGAAAATTTAGTACATGATGCTCTTTCTAAAATAGAAGAGGCCTCAAATTTATATCCAATTACATTTTCTATTCCTAGGTGGCTAGAAAAAGCTTGCCATAATGGAAAAATGACAATAGTACTAAACAAAAACTAAAATTTATAAAGGATGGGATGAACTCTATGGAGCATTGGGAGTGAAAGAGAGATATACTTAGGTGCAAATGTAGAATATTTTTATGCACGCAAGCATATTTGAATAAACAAATATTAAGGGAGTCCCATGTCTCTTTGATGGTAGGACACAGGGTTCCTTAAAACATCTCAAAGGATCAAAAAATATATTTTGGAAGGAATGAAGAAAGATATTCAAAATTTTGTAAGAGAAGGTCAGGTTTGCATAATAAATAAAAGAGAGATAGTAAAATCTCTAGGGTTACTTCAACCATTCCACATACATATTCAAAGACTAGAAGATATATCAATAGAATTTATTACAGGGTTACTGAAATATAAAGGTAAGTATTACATTTTTGTGGTCATTTATATAGACAAATTTGTAGATTTTTTTTGTAGAGCTCAAAGTACATAAACAATAAGCCAAGTGGCAGAAGTGTCCGTGAAAGAAATTCATCATCTTCATGGTTTTCCTAAAGTAATAGTAACAAGAAAATTTTGGAAATAATTATTTAATATGAGTGGAGAAACACTAGCTGCCATGAGTTCTACATATCAAACACAATCAAATGGTCAAACAAAAATAGTTAACAAATGTTTTTAAGGTTATCTACAATGTTACTCTTTAGAAAATCAATCTTAATGGATGAAGTTGGTTCCTCAAGGAAGAATGGTAATATGATACTATCATACTACCTATCACACATCTACTAAAATACCATGATGATGTAAGTTTGGAATTTAACATTTTTACATGTTAAAGACAAATAGTCAAAATCACTGACAACTTAGTATGCCATAATTAATAATCATTCCCTGTTTACTTTTGTTAATAGGTTTATGTCACACGATGATGCAGGGGCATTAGGCACTAGCTAGCAATGTAGGAGGTTTTTTCCACATGTTGTGGCTAGGAGGGTTCGAAAACATTTGAGTTGTAACAACTAGGTGTCAATACCTCAGCTGACTATATTACTTAGACTAGTTAGAGTTGTAGGAGTCGAACAGTTTCAGTTAGTTGAATTATTATAATTAGACCTTTTGATTTCTAGAACGGTCCTCTCAGAGGAACCGAAGAGCCATATGTTATGTATATAAATTTTAATTCCTCGGATGAATAAAAGTAGAGAGGGAGGAGGAGAGTAGAGAGGGGATTTCTGCAATAAACCTCTGTGTGTGAACAATTGTTTCCAGTTAAATGATTTCCAAGCATAGTTGCCATTGAATTATCTCGAACTGCTAATTTTGAAGAATTGTTTAACTGTGAGGCGATTGGGTACTGATAATTCCATTCTTCTGTCTTTGAATTCCCATAAATTGTTGGATAACCCTGTGAACTCACCCCACCCGAAGGCGAGGTCTGTGTAGAGAACCGGGGTCATGAACACTGTTCAAATATAAAAATCCCGCTTAATAAAGAGACAAGATTGTTGTGCTTTCGGAACCTGACCCGAGGATTGGACATGAGTTAACAAACAAAAGGATAGCGGAACCAGACTTGCACCCGTGGTCAAGCCCTCTACCAAAACCACGAGTGGAATCACAAAAGCGGGTTGCCCATATCGCACCGCTTTTGCGGAGTAAGCGGTATTTCCTATTCGCGAGCGATTCCATAGGGAATGCGACATGTGGCGAAGTGACCCCCGGAAAACCACCGTTTAACCCGTGCCATCGCACGTTAAAGCCCGACGTTGGAAGCCGAGCGAAATTGCCAAGAGTCGTTGATTTGGAGAAGGGCCATCGGACGGTGGTCGCACATTGAACTTGCGCGGAGGTTAACTAAGGTGTGTGGAGGATAGCCAGGTACGATACGAGTGTTTGATTGGTTATTGATATATATAGGTGGGGCCGGAGTATAATGAAATTGTTTAATTAAACGATTGGCAGATAATTAGCATAAGTATGGAGCGTGATTGTTGTAAGGCTGGGTGGTGAAATATAGAGCCGAAAGTTCATTACAAGTTATTTATTTAAAAAGAAACGTGGAGTATAAATACAAAGTGTTGAAAGTTAAACATTGGTTATAAGGCTTGGAGATAATATAAAGTCAGGAATATAAATTAAATTCCAACCATTGTGGATGGTATTTATTTATCAAATTCTACGAATTTGATAAATAAACCCGAAGAAAGAAGAAGTCAATGAAGACCCAGGCTGGAGGAAAAGAACGGGGTAAACCGGGGGAAAATGCTGACAGAGCGATTGTAGACACACCAGCTCTCCTTAGGGGTCCAATTTCAGTTTTGTTGCGTCACACGATGATCTCTCTTCTCTGGCATTTACTTGTATTGAAGATCACTATTCTAGGAATAAGGAGTTATTTTCTCAAAAAATAACCCTAGCCAAACATTGAAAATGCATCAAGGATATCTTTCTATGCTTCATAAGCACATTTGTTCTACTTCTAAATCATGTCTTGGAAGTGGTTGTTTTGCTGGAAATTATTCACCAGTTGGTTTCATACCAAAGTCTTTTTCACATTTTCAGCATCCAATACATGAAAAAGATAATGGTTTAAAACAACATAAATATTTGAAATTTCGCAAGAATTGTCTGGCACACTTTGAATATGAATTTTGAAGTCAAGTGCATGATGTTGTATAGGATCAAGTGTCATTTTGAATACCAAATGTTTCACAAGAAACTTCTCAACATGCTACCCTGCAGTAAGGATTAAATGACAATATTGCATCAACTATTTCCATAATAAAAGTGCACCTCGGTCATAAGACTAAACAACTACAAATGTTGTAGATCTAACAAGACCGCACAATCAAATGTATTCCACAAGGCCAATACTGTATGAAAAATGAAAAGGATTTTGCAACCAAAAATACCCTAGGCAACTAGTTCAATTAGATACACCAAACCATCAGCAAAAAGGAAAACCAGCCTACTTGGCCCCAATATTTTCAACTGGGTCCTCTAATTCAACCAATAAAAAGGCCAAAACCATAGCATTGGGATAAATTTCATTACACTGTCAATAACAATAAAATTTGACTCAGCCATAACCCTTTCCTTTTAGACCACTGGGTAACAAATATGTTTCCTTTCACCTTTGAGTTTTCAAATTATGCCTACCAAATCTAAGACATTTAAGAGGGGGAACTAATACAACGTTAAAAGAAAACCAGAGCACACATCTAAAATAACAACCCTCCATGAAAAATTAAAATAACACATTAAAATTTCATATAAGTGGACAAGGAAAGATCCACCGCAGTGAAGTTTCACGTGCAGGGGACCTTCCTTTAAACATAATTTTTTCTCTGACCTGCAATTTTTTTGTCACTGAGCCATCCTTGTTGAATTACAACTCCTTTTCCATAGCTCTTGTATTAACTACCTTCTCTTTGTCGCGTAATCTCAGAGTCCATCTTCTGCTTGAGCGATTAAAGGAAATGGGTGAAAAAACTGAAAGAGAAGACAATTGTCTGCCATAATTATCAAACATTGCACCCAACTTCTTCCCCTTTCCATTGTTACCCAATGAGGTAGATGTGGAAATTGTTGTCATACTACCCAAAGCAGAGGCCATCTTCCCTTATGTTGAATATAGAATTACAAGATCTTCATATTAGTATGAACCTTAAAAAACATGACTCCCATTGCTAAAAACCACTTTTAAGTTGTAACAGGCAAACTAAACAACTATCGCAACTTTTGGCAACTTCTGGAGCTTTAAGAGAGAAACAACCAAAGATAAATACAACCACAATCCTCATTTTAATGATACCGGACTATATATTTGCATTAAGATAATAGAAAGAAATCACGACTATATTAAGGCCACCACAAAACAATCTTTAACCAGTGTCTCTCGCAGCCTTCAGGTTGCCATGCTAAAGGTTGCATATTTTTAATTTAAATTCTTGACCTCTCGTGCCCATCTATGAATGCATCCAATGGGATATCTACATCAAATGCTCCTTTATATCCCCAAAAACAAATTCCCTACTACAAGAGCACCAGTATTGATGGATCACCCCACACCATCCCACCCACTAGAAACGGTGAAAAAGGAAACTTGAGAAACCTTCTGAAATATCTCAAGATGACTATATGGGTGGTTCTTATGAATCAACCAACCATTCAGAACATGCTCATCAATCCAAACCATAAGTATTATGTGACAATATTCAAGCAGGCACTGAATCGGATTTCTGAAGCTATGTTAAAGAAACCCTAAACTCTCACTGAAAATAGGTGAAATGTGGCACCACTCAGAGATTGACATGTGCCAATTGGTACAAGTGGTAGACAATTGGCATGCTCAAACAAAGAGGAGATGCAGGAATGACATGAGGGAGAAAATATCGAAAAAGCCCCAAATCTGGAGAACTAAAGCTCATCACCAACCTGAGATTGACAACTTTACATGATGTAACCTATGAAATCGTAAATGGAGAAATCATAGTAACAATAAAGTAACCTATGTAACAATAAAGCCGGATTCATCCTGGGAGTGGTAATGGGAGAAATCATAGTGAACAACAGGAAACATGCATAGTTGCTTACAATCAAATAGATGAAAAAACACATACAAAAAACCTAGATAATAATCGTGAACAAGCTTAATATTGAATTATGAGCTGTAAAGGAACTTACAAAATGTGACATTACGAACCTGGTCAAGCGCACAAGAAAAAATATCCTGGACATGACCCTGGTTGACAAGTTGTATTGCTCATGATGCAAAAGGATTTGTACCTGCACTGCCAAGTCAATCAAAATCCATCATTATCTATACAATAAATACAAGTAATTGATGTAGTATTTTTTACTCTAAGATGCATTCTTATGATAACGTTAGAACATATGTTGAAAATGTCAAAAAATACCTGAATAAGCTCCTCTTCGTTTCAAGAACAATTTATTGAAGTCGCATGAACTTGGAACAAGCCTCCCACGATCTGAAAGAGTAGCAACTAAGTCAACAGTGACTTTTTTGTTGCTATGCTGGATCGAGGGAGGTTTGCTCCAAGATTAAATCACTCCAATAAATTATTCTCTACTAAACAGGGCCAACCACGTGAAGGTGGAAGCTCTTATGGCCCCTCCCCCCCTCACATCACTCTCAATTCCCCAATACCCAATCTATATTTCATTTTTTACTTTCATGAGCATAAAAAAAATATTCAATAACTAATAAAAAAAACAATTCAACAAAAAGTACGCAAGGAAACATTGCAATTAATGCTTGACATAAAAATAGTATGATAAATGAGTTTTTTATATAACACAAAAAACGTTCCAAGTATGGTCATTGGTAACGTTTGTCTTATAATAATACAATATTTTACATTATCGAATTTTCTTTTTCTTCTTCCTATTTTTAAAGCTCCTAATTACATCATCAATATCATCATGCTCTACTCCTGTTTCGTGCCTTTCAACCCGCACTGCTGACCTAGTTGCGTAGTCACGATGTCTGGTCTCATCCAGTGACGGGGCATCGCCTACAAAAATAGATAATATTAAATTTTAATTGTCGGTTTTTAAATATCATTGAACTAGTTCGGTAATATTAATAAAAAAAATTGCAATGAGATTATTTACCTGGTGCACCAGTTGTCGCCGCTGACCTAGTTGCGTAGTCACGATGTATGGTCTCATCCAGTGACGGGGCATCGCCTACAAAAACAGATAATATTAAATTTTAATTGTCAGTTTTTAAATATCATTGAACTAGTTCGGTAATATTAATAATAAAAATTGCAATGAGATTATTTACCTGGTGCACCAGTTGTCGCCGCTGACCTAGTTGCGTAGTCACGATGTCTGGTCTCATCCAGTGACGGGGCATCGCCTACAAAAACAAATAATATTAAATTTTAATTGTTAGTTTTTAAATATCATTGAACTAGTTCGGTAATATTAATAAAAAAATTGCAATGAGATTATTTACCTGGTGCACCAGTTGTCGTCGTTGGGACTATTGCCTTGTCTTCCTCTCTGGTGGTAAGATCCTCAAGGGAAACATTCTCTGTCATTTAAACAAAAAGCGTTATAAGGACAACCATCAAGGTATAATTAGAAAAAATTATAAGTGGAAATTAATTACCGTCACGGCCCTCACTGATAGCAGCATTGTCGGCCTGGTCCCCACTAGAATGATCAGGTTGCACGAGAGGATCATCTACATCTGGCTCTAAAACTGGGTTATTTACCTCGTCGGTAGTGTTGCTCCCCTGATTTAAACAAAGTTTTTAGACATTAAATTTATGGACGAAAACAAAAATATTGAAAGGTTAATGTTTTACCTTATTAGGCATTGTAGATCTTGGGACCTGCCCCAAGCTTCTGCGACGTTCAACTACAGCTTGATAGCCAAAACGGAAAGCAATATTTTTATCTTCCTCTGTAGTTATTGTTCCAAAGTCATCACCCTACATTATATATGATTGTGTATTTTTAATCATATCTGATAGGATTACAAAAGCGTTGGAAGGCGATACAATTAATTATAAGATGTTTAGCTACTTAATTACAATTCTTGCAGCTAATTTCAAGTAGCCACCCTGGCCGAGCTTGTGATGGCCCTTTTTCTCAATCCTAGCTTTAGTTGCCTTTGAGGTGTCAGGCAACCTAGCATCAAAAGATTGAAGTCAGATATGACGTAGCACACTTTTATTTTAGACATAAAGAAAATTAAAGCTATTGAATTAAAGTTGTAATTTACCTTGCGGGTCCAGTTGGCATTTTCCTTCTTTCTTTGCCCTTTTCTCTTTTCCGTCATGGATGAGTGCTCTCCACTCACTCTCTAGAACTGTGAGAGGACGCTCATATCTAGGGTTAAATTGCAATTGCGTCCTATAGGTGTCCCTGGTATATTTCAAATATTTGCCGGCAACCCGAGCCACCGCTGTTCTGTCAAATATGCCGACCCCAAAAAGGGTTTCTAGATAATCTAGAAGTTCTTTTTCAGGTTGGAACTCTGGGAATTCCACCCTGTGCGTATGGTTGGGCCAAAAATTACCAACACATGGCTCTCCAGATACCTGTAGAACTCATTGTTTCCTACACAGGAAAAAAAGAAAGATATTATCATTAATTTAAAAATAAAAATCGTGATAAATATGTTTTAGATAAAGTACATGAAATAGTTAAAATATTAAAATTTACCTGGGAGTTGTACATGCTTTATAGGGACACCCTCATCGTTCACCAACAACGTGCCATTAATGGTCCCTGTGGAGCTGACACGTGTAGCTCCGGGAAACGCAATAATGTAGTTGGCCATATCAGCCTCATCATTGCCAACACGTTCAGCGGTTGGCTGGGTGTCTGCTTGGGCAGGGTGTGTTTCTTGCCTAGCACCTAAAGGAGTAGAAGGTGTACAAGAGGGTTGTTGGGCAATCTCTTGCCCTTGTGTCCCACTACCACCAACACCGGATTCAGCAAGTGCCAGAAAACGCTACATACAAAAGAAATTTTTGTTAGTTTAGTCAATGTAAAATTAAAAATCAAACTATCACAATTCATCTCATGCAGAACAAAAAAAATATCCTTTTGACTTTTTATTATTACTTGATATCTTTCTAGCTGGCTCATAAGTTGTTTTATCTTCTCTTCTGTTTCAGGTGTTTGAGGCGCGTCTATCAAAGTATTAAATTCCGACCTTGCATTTCGTGCCTTTTTTTGCAACAAGAACACTGGAGATAGGGATGAAGAAAGCTCTTCCTCAAAGAGGGAATCATCGGGCGTACCATGGCTAGGTGTCTGCATATTTGAACAAAATTAATATTATTTCAATTATGTAAATAACTAAAATACCTGAAGATAGAGCAATGCTGGCACTTTACATGTTCTTCCGCTGGCCTCTTTCCACGATCATCCCGTCTCTGGGTTGTTCCTGCACTGCTCTGATCAGTCTGCCACATTGCAATAAAATTATAAATGTAAAAACTTGAAAACAATATCTAACTTAAAAACACAAAATGAAAACTGAAATAATTTCTAATAAGACACCGGACGACAAAGTTAGAGTTTGAAATATGCCTTGCATTGAATTCAGTCCTGGAAACATGTCATTGCACATTAAGGCACCCAAACAAGAGACAAGTTGACAATGAAGACCTTATTGAATATATTGTTGGAGCAACTTCTAGTAAACTTGTTGTGAAGACCTTGAGGATATTTTTGGAGCAACATTGTTGAAGCTGATGGTATATCATTGTTGGAGACGATCTTGAAGGGCCTTGAAGTGAAGCTTTTGGAGCAACTATTGAAAAATCTTTAGAGAATTTAAGTAAGGCACTTTCTATCTTCCATCACCTTTTTCCTTTCAATATCCTTTAAACGATTTTGTTGATATTTAATGTTTGAAATCACATTATAATTCCTCGATTATATGTGTTTGGGGACTAGAATAATTTCACACTAAACCATGCAAACTTAAAAGTAACTTAACAGATCCATAAAGTAATAATAGTCATAATTCCTAATTTCCTATTGTACGATATGATGCAAATTATTCAAACATGAAGCAATGAAGACATGCAATGTCTGAATTTCAAGATTGATGAACCAATACAAGAAGTTAGAAACTACAACTTTGATTCAATACTCTATGTCCTAACTCCAAGAAGGAATCTAGTTTGTAGAAAACTCTTATGTCAAAGCATTGTATGATGGCTAGCATTTGCTTGTTTCCCTTTCTTCAGTTCAATGTAAAAAGTATATTAATATATTGGAGCACGAATGATAACTACAATTGTTTGCTCTGCAGTATATCCGACCCAAGATTATGAAAAGTTTTCTCAAGTTGAGCCTATTTTGGATTGCATTGTGTGTAATGACCACTCTATAGGAGGGAAAGGAGGAAGGGCTTGCCGGTAAGAACTTACCATTTGCAAGAGATGAGGGCCAATGCGTTACGCAGAGGCGAGGCGAATCTTTGCAAAGCTCGGAAGCCGAATGCGAGGGCGAATGCGAGGCGAATCTTTGATCTACTTGAAGCGGAGAAGTAAAATCACAATGATATCGACGTTAATGTAGCACATGTACATTTGAACACTAATAGATTTTTGTAGTTGAAATGAAATGCTTGTTTTCATTTAAGTGTAGGGTTTTTAAAGCAGGGAGAAATAATGGCTGCCAAATTAATAAGCGTTTCTTTGGGAAAAATTTAAATCTTGTATTGGGTGATGAAGATAATAGAGGGTATTGAATCTTGATTCTTGACATCTAGAGAACCCTACAGCCTAACACAATCCAATGGAATTGACCAAAAAAACCCAAATAGAGTCAACCCTACTATAGGAGGAAGGGCCTGCAGTAAGAACTTACCATTTTGCAAGAGCTGAGGGCGAACGTTGAGGGCGAATGCTGAGGGAAAATTCTGTTCTGAAAGAGCTGAGGGCGAATGCTGTTCTGCAAGAGTGGAGGGCGGATGCGCGCGTGATATCAGACGTTAATATA
This sequence comes from Pinus albicaulis, assembly GCA_034641835.2. NCBI lineage: Eukaryota > Viridiplantae > Streptophyta > Pinopsida > Pinales > Pinaceae > Pinus > Pinus albicaulis. Next base: position 593,148,592 of record CM076569.1, on the reverse strand, counting down.
GCTATTGCGATGGATACGAAACAATAAAATCATTTTTACGTAGCGTGCATATAAGTTTCGTATTTGTATTTAGCGCGCATATAAGTGTCGTTATACCGACGGCAGAAAAGGCGTCGCTATTGCAACGAAGGCCTCCAAACGTCGCAATTACGACACTTAGACATTGTGTCGCACTTGCAGTCGTCGCAATAGCGACGCGTTGGGCCATAGTGTCGCCAGTGCGACGTCTTCCTCCAAACGTCGCAATGGCGACACTTTTCTAAGTGTCGGTATTGCGACACTTTTCTATAAACATCGGTATAGCGACGGTTTCGGGCGGGATGGAAAAAAATTGGGGAAATTTCCGACATTTGGTCAAAAGCGTCGGAACCAAGTGTCGGAATTTCCGCCAAATGTAGTAGTGTACAATGTGATATCCACAAAAATTGGAAGAAAAAAGAGCAAGGGCTTTCTTATGGTTGTGATAAATACACTAAAGGTCATAAGTGTGTTGAGAAAGAAATTATTTTACATAGATTGTGAAGAGGAAGAATAAAATTAACAAGAAGAGGATATACACCAGGAACCAACCCTAGAAGAGGAAGAAATGAGTTTGACCATATCGTGTAATGCATTGGCAGGAATTCCCACTCCTCAAACTCTCAAGATAGAAGGACATATCAAGAAGAAAAAGGTAATAGTGTTGATTGATTTGGGTAGTACCCATAATTTTATTAATTGTAAGGTAGCCAAGGAATTGAATTGTTTCCTATACCCAACACGAAAATTTCAAGTGATGGTCGCAAATGGAGGAACTATAAATGGCTCTGGAAAATTCCATAATATCAAGCTAACCATGGGGGAATATGTATTTAATAGTCCAATGCTTTCCATTCCAATGGGATGCGCTGATGTTGTACTAGGAGTACAATGGTTACAATATTTGGGGACGGTATCATTTAATTTTCAAGAAATTTTCTTGGATTCTTTTTTTTTTTTTGAAATTCGACATGACATATCAAAATTACAAGAGCAAGTGCACCAAATTTCATTCTCGCAAAGAGAAACAAAAAATAATATGGATGGAATGGAAGCTGGCATGGAAGTTAAGATGGATGCCATGGAATCTAATATGGATTACATGGAAGCTAAGATCGATGAAAAAATGATAGACAACGTGGAAAACCTGAAGAATGATCTAAAAGTAGGCATGAAAGGTTTGAAAAAATTGATACAAGAAATGTTTCCTAATGGCGAAAAGATAGTAGAGAAAACTCATGATGAGAACAAAATAAATGTTAATCACGATTTCATAAACTCTAATGTTGGATGGAAGAACCACCATATTCCAAATATGGATATGAGGAAGTTTGATGGCAAGGATCCCGTAAAATGGATACTATAGATGGAGCAATATTTTGATCTCAATAATGTGCAAAACACACAAAAGGTACGGATTGAAACTTTACATTTACAATAAAATACATTTGTATGGTATCGATAGCTTTTCTCCCGTAAAAAAATTGTCACTTGGTCAATTTTTATGGAGGAAATGATAGCACATTATGAGGATACAAAAAGCAACACCGCCAATTGATAAATCTAAAACAAAAGGGTTCAATGGTGGATCACCTTGAGGACTTCCAAAAATTGAATATAAGGGTACTTGATATTCTAGAGGAACACATGATTGATGTATTCATAGGGAATTTAAAGGATAACATACAACATGAAGTTCGCGTTTGGGAACCTGATTCATTGGAAAAGGCATTCAGGTTGGCAAGAAAAATTGAATGTAAAATTATGGCGACAAGGAAGCCTACCACTCACATATATAAAGATGGAAGTGTTGCTACTCCTATACTTCCACAACCTACAATGTTGACACCAAAAAAATTGGAAGAAAAAAGAGAAAAAGGGCTTTGCTATAGTTGTGATAGAAAATACACTAAAGGTCATAAGTGTGTTGAGAAGAAATTATTTTACATAGATTGTGAAGAGGAAGAAGAAAACGAACAATAATATTTAAAAGAAGAGGATATACACCAGGAACCAGCCCTAGAAGAGGAAGAAATGAGTCTGACCATATCGTATAATGCATTGGCAAGAATTCCCACTCCTCAAACTCTCAAGATAGAAGGACATATCAAGAAGAAAAATATAATAGTGTTGATTGATTCGGGTAGTACCCATAATTTTATTCATTGTAAGGTATCCAAGGAATTGAATTGTTTCCTATACCCAACACTAAAATGTCAAGTGATGGTTGCAAATGGAGGAACTATAAATGGCTCTGGAAAATTCCATAATATCAAGCTAACCATGGGGGAATATGTATTGAATAGTCCAATGCTTTCCATTCCAATGGGAGGCGCTGATGTTGTACTAGGAGTACAATGGTTACAATCTTTGGGGATGGTATCATTTAATTTTCAAGATTTTTATTTTTATTTATTTTTTATTTTTGGTTTAGAAGGAAAGGAAGTCGAATTACGAGGTATCGTAGGGAAGCCGGGAAATATAATAAGCTATAATGTCATGACAAAGCTTCTGAAGAAATAACAACGAGGCGTAGCTGCACAATTATGCTCACTAGAAGTTCCAACATCAAAATCATCTATTTCTGCAGATATTCAAAAAGTCCTGGACAATCATTCCAATGTGTTTGAAACTCCCAAAGAACTCCCACTTATTCGTGATCATGATCTTGCTATTCATTTGATTCCAGGAAGTGTTTCTCCAAACATCAGGCCTTATAGATATCCTTATGTCCAAAAGAGCGAAATTGAACATATGATTGCAGAAATGTTATAGGCTGGTATAATTCAACCTAGTCAAAGTTATTTCTCTGCACCAATAGTATTGGTGCACAAGAAGGATGGATCAAGTCGAATGTGTCTGGATTATAGGGAGCTCAATAAGCTCACTATTAAAGATAAATTTCCTATTCATGTGATTGATGAATTACATGGAGCAATTTATTTTACCAAGTTGGATCTTCGTTCAGGATATCATCAAATTAGAATGAAGACTAAAGATATTCCGAAAAAAACATTTCGAACTCATGAGGGTCATTATGAATTTTTGGTCATGCCTTTTGGCCTTACCAATGCACCTTCTACATTTCAAGGGTTGATGAATTCCATTTTCAAACCCTTCCTTAGAAAATTTGTGCTAGTATTTTTTGATGATATACTAATCTACAACAAGTCTTGGAAGGATCATGTTCAACATGTTGACAAGCTGCTCAAACTATTGGAGGAGAAACAATTATATGCAAAACATCCAAATGTTTCTTTGGAGTACAAGAGGTTGAATATTTGGGTCATATTGTATCTCACGAGGGTGTTAAAGTAGACCTTAACAAAATTAAAATCATTAAGGAATGGAAAATCCCTACAATGATAAAGCAGTTGCGAGGATTTCTTGGGTTAACAGGGCATTATCGCAAGTTTGTTAATAATTATGGGAGAGTAGTAGCACCTCTAACAAAATTATTGAAGAAAGACACATTTTCATGGACTCCTGAAGCAACTAAGGCATTTGAACATCTTAAAGAGATAATGCCTAGCATCGGTCTTAGAAATTATGTCGGACTTCACAAAAACCTTTATTGTGGAATGTGATGCCTCGAAATGGAATTGGTGTTGTTTAAGTAAGAAAAGGAAGACCATTGCTTTGAAAGTCGTCCAATCAAGAAGGAAGTATTTCTGAAAGCTATTTGAGAAGGAAATGTTAGCAATACTACATGCACTAAAGAAATGTGACCTTACCTAATGGAAGACACTACGAGAGTAAAAAATGATCATGATAGTCTTAAACACTTTTTGGAACAAGACTATTTTTAGAAGAAACTGAAAAAATGGGTCACAAAAATGTTGGGTTATGACTTTGAAATCGTCTACAAAAAAGGGAAGCTAAATTTTGTTGCAAATGCACTCTCAAGAAATAATGAAGAGGTGAAAGCATTGCTTTGTGCCATTTCTGTTATCCAACCAGATTGGATAACCGAAGCAAGGGATGAATGGAAGAAGGACAAAAAAGTGTGGACACTCATTCAAAAGTTGCAGCAATATCCTAGTACATCTGATACATTGAGTTGGAAAAATGATTCCTTATGGTACAAAGATCGCTTATATATTTGTAAGAATTCCCAACTAAAACAAAATATTCTTTTTGAATTGCACACCTCTCTCGTAGGAGGACACTCGGGATATTTAAAAACTTACAACAGGGTGAAGAAATATTTTTTTGGGATGGCCTTAAGTCTGATATTCAAAAGTTTGTAGTAGAATTTTTGGTTTGCTAACAAAATAAAGTTGAGACAATTAAGACCCCGATTCTGCTACAACCTTTACCCATTTCAAGTCAACGTTGGGAGGAGGTTTCAATGGATTTTATCACGGGTTTACCTAAGTCCGAAGGAAATAGTGTCATCATGGTGGTAGTTGATAGACTTACCAAGTATGCACACTTTTGTGCATTATATCATCCATTTAAAGCAAGTACAATTGCTACTACATTTATGGACACAATTCAAAAGCTACATGGAAACCCAAAGATTATTGTGAGCGACAAAGATCCCATTTTTATTGGAAATATTTGGACATATTTCTTTTCTTGTTTGGGTACTCAACTAGCTCATAGCTCATCTTATCATCCTCAATCCAATGGTCAAACTGAGATAGTGAATACATGTTTGGAAGGATATCTTCGTTGTTTTTTATATGATAAAAGAATAAAATGGTTCAAGTGGTTACCTCTCGCTGAATGGTGGTATACAACTTCCTTCCATACTGCAACAAAAATGACCCCATTTATGGCACTTTATAGATATAATCCACTGTCCATCACATCATATTTAAGAGAAAATTATAAGGTTCAAGCAGTGGAAGATCACATCGAGCATCAACAAGAAGTTCTCCAACTATTAAAGGATAACCTAAATTTGGCACAAAATCGAATGAAACAACAGGCAGATCAACATCGCAGTGAGAGAAGTTTTGATGTAGGAGACTGGGTATTTTTACGGCTACAACCATACAAACAACTGTCCCTCAAGCAAGCTAAGAAGGATAATAAATTATCGCCAAAGTACCATGGTCCTTACAAGGTGTTGCAAAAGATTGGTACTATGGCATACGAATTGGAGCTTCCTGCTTCTCCACGAGTGCATCCAATTTTCCATGCTTCATGCTTAAAGAAGGTTATAGGTGAAAATCTTGTAGTTCAAACAATATTGCTAGAACTTGATGAGGAAGGAAAAATCATATTGGAACTTGAAGTGGTCATAGAAATAAGAACTCGACAACTACAAAATCGATCAATTTTAGAGTATCTCATCAAGTGGAAGAACTTACCCATCGAAGATTCTACATGGGAGGATGATAATTTTATATAGAAGCACCCAGAGCTACTCAAGTGTTGAGGACAACACTTTTTTGAAGGAGAGGGGAATGTTAGGTCCCTACATTACTAGTTTAGTCCCTTATTGTTATTAGTGTAGCCCCCTTATTGTTATAGTTGTACCCCTGTAACCCCAATATTGTTATTATTGTGCCTTTACATTATTATTGTTAAGTCTAATAGGATTATATTGTGGCCCCATGGACTCCTATATATAGAAGGAGGTTTTGGTCATTTGTAGCATCCAAGAATTATTCATTTATGTAATGTATTGGAGGTTTCCCCCTCGAAGTGGCTGATTTATAAGGCGTTGATCTCTCTTTTATTCTATTTTTGGAGCTGGTTTCTTAATATGTATGCATGCATGCATGCATGCATGTATGTATGTATGTATGTAAGTATAAGGGTTAGCTTAATGAATCAGAGCATTGAAGGCATGTTTTCGGTAGCAAGGCCATGTTGGTTTTAACCCTATATAGTTAATTGTTGCAAACAAATTCTTAATAAAAATAGAAAATATACAACAACACATGCGCACGCGCGTACACACATACGAACACACAAACACACACACACACACATTAACATAGGGATTTTACCCTAGATACCCAAAATCAGTAAAACCAGAAATATTTTTCAATATATTCTCTTTTTACAAGTTATAATATAATATGTATATCCGGCGACATTCATAAACCATCAATCCATTAACCCTGAATAATACAATCTCATATCATTAACCATAATTAACAAACCATGGGCTAAGCCACCACGTGTGAAAAATCACTAAAAGAGAAAATTGTGTGTTGAAAATCATAAAAAATAGACGTAAAAAATTGTCCAATTTTTTTTTGAGGGTGTTACCTCTTCACCGCAATGAATCACTTGTAGGCATAATCATGTAAAGAATACAACACATACCCAATAGTCATAGGCCACAAGTTCATATATGGTCAAGTTCCTTAAGGTTACTAGTTGTTGTGATTGGTAATTGAGTTTCTCTCCATCTAGGAAATTGAAAGAAATACACGAATCAAAATTCATAGAAACAAATATTGTGAAATCCTACTTGGCGGATGGAAAATTGTTTCTAATAAAAAGAACTATAACCCCCCCATATGTGACTAGCCCAGATTGGGTCACATGGAAATAAAATGGCTGGGATGATGTGGCAGGGTGGAGCCCGAGTGTGCTGCCACAACAAGTAAATAAGTGACATGTTGGAGTAGGGTCTATTAGTATATTATAGTCATAGTTGTCAGAAATACATTTATCTTTCAAATTTTGTCAAAAGTATAAAGGTGTGGCTACGATCTTATGGAAGATCAAGATTTAGGTCTTAGGTTGGAATGGAATTTTCATTACTCATTGTAAATATGTCGAAGTGTGTAAAATATCATAAGTGAGTCATGTGTCATGTCTTGTAATCATGGGTATATATTTGTAGAGTCTCAGAGGACAATTTATGCACTTTTTCCAAGTGCTACACTTTTCATTATTCAAGTTAAAATCATAATTATTGCCATCAAGTTTGCTCTCAGCCACCTTGGGGGGATAATTGCATGGTTACCTTCACATATGATCTCCCAACTCTTCATTTCTCCCATCATAAGCTCGCTGCATGGTTGTTTTTTGTCGTTGTGCAAATGAGGCAGGAGAGCGTTGCGTTTCTAGACAATGTTGCATTTTCCTCAACACTGTGGTCAAATTCCTTCTCTAGGAGGTATTTTGTGTCAAATGGTATGTGTTATGGGGTTTTGATCTTAATTATCATCAAATATTAATTTGGAGCTCCTTTTCATCATTCCCATCCTACTTGCTGCACAAAATAAACCTACAGTGAAATTGTTGAGCTTAAGGAGTAGGATGAAATGTCCAGGAAAAGGATGAGTGAGATTTTGGATGTGTATGAGCTAACGATGGAGAATGTTAGGTACATGTTGAATAGGTCTCTCCCACTACATAGGAAAATGGAAAACATATGCAGGCAGAATATTACTATGAGGAAGGAGTTAAGAGCCACTAAGCAACAATTGAAAGAGATGTAGGAGAAGGATAGAGGTAAATTGGGCATGTTGGTCGAGGCAACCAAAGTTTGAATGCTGAAAGGGGTGAAATAACACAGTTTTGATTTTTAATTTTGCGTAAAGTATGATTGTTTAAGGGGTTTAGATTAAAAATGATTACATTTTTTATTAATTTCCTTTTACAAACACATTTACTCGGGATTCTAAAGTCATTTTCAAAGAAGCAACTCACACAACATTTTTGTGTCCTAGCCAAGCATTAGGGTTATGGATTTTGGTGTGAAGGTTGAAGTCTTGCATTTTTGGTCAAAGGAGGATTGAAAGGGGTATATGGCATGATCATCGTAACGTCAACATCATTACCAAGATGTGTATCTTATTCATAGATTCAGAGACCTCACCGTTGCTCATAGACATTAAGAACATGGGGCATTGTGCTTTTGCACTGGCGCTGATTTTTTGGATGTGGATGAAATTGTGGAAATTAGGGATTTTGTACATTGGAAGAAAATTTCCATGGAGGAATTTTTTCATGCCAGGCTTGTTCACACACACTCAAGTCATTAGGCAACCCAAATATTGGCCAGAAGTATCTCAACCATGGAGCGTTGTGCTTTCACATAATCACTATATTTTCACCATATTTCTTAAACCCTATACCTGTTTTCCATGAAATATTTACAATAGATGCACGGGCGTGAGATGAATGAGGCCACTTAATTTTAGGTTAAAATGCTTCATGGTTTTCGAGAAATGAGTCGCCATCTTCTATAACCATTTTTGGATTTTCTCAAGATTCGTGAGTCGGATTTGGCTCAATTTTTTTTTTGGAGAAGGGTTATGATGATAATAACTTTCTATCACAAAATTAGCTCAATCCATCTTACTTTTTAGGATATATGAAAAAAATATCAGGCTCTACGCTTTTCTACTATGTTTTTGGGTTTCTTATGAACTAGGAGAAAGCGCAATGCTAACATTGCGCTTTCACACAATCATGTGTTTGACCAATTTACCCAAGTCAAAATCTTTTGAAATTTGTTTTTATGGTCTTAGTAATTGTAATAAATCATCTAGTGACTCATGGGATCAATTTGGGTTGAAGATTTAATGTAAAAGACTTAGAAAAGATCTAGTTAATTAGTTCATAGTTTTCATAAATCTAAGGAATTCAACCCCTAGTGGTGGGAACTGACTCATTTTTGTCTATTTATGATGTGAATGTAATTGAAAAAAAGTTTGGTAAGGTTAAAGAGAAGAGACATTGTATTGCACTTATTTTTTGACATATTTTTACAATGAATGAAATACAAAGGTGGAATTTGCAGGGATTCTTGAGTTAGTTTTCTTTGGTGATGTGCTTCCTTTATTTGTAAGTTATCTTCTATGAAAAATCATGCTTTGAATGTATATATTCATGTTTAGTTAAAACAAAGGTTTGATTCATAATTCACTCCAAACAATACTCTACTTCAGTTTTGCTAGACATCTATGTTTTATGCTAAAATGACAATTACAATTCATCTTGATGCTTGATGTTATTTTGTCATTTTCCATTTTTTCTTCACTCACCCTCCTACAACAAACTTAGACTTAAAATATCTAAAGAGATTACCTACCTCGCCCCTGTTAAATCTCCATTTTCTCTTCATTTCATCACTGTAAACATAATCAGGTAGACATGACTCCATGCCCAATGTATTTGTCTTCTTTCCTACGAACAAATATTTGAAATTTATGCTTTAGTGAGTACCATACCTATCCTAATATCTAAGTGAAAGAAAATTTCAGATAGAGAGATCCCTCTATAAAGCTAGAAGGGCTAGATTCTAGCTTACAAGTGGTATGTGGTCACCCTTGAATTTCCCTCATCCTAAGGAAATTATAGTGCTAACAGGGTCCACATAATCCTGGAAGTTTCCTCCTGAAAGTTTCAACGGGTAACTACAAAGGATCCTGCAGGGATTTTATTCTCAGGGTGACATTGCCATAGAGGAGTTGACACCTTTGTACATTGCATATAACATATATATGTTATAAGTTGGCCTTGTGAACCATAAAAAGGGGTTAATATGTGACATGGTGTAAACGAGTCAACAAATGTGTAGAATGGCCATGTAGATGGTGATAAGTCCGTGACTTAGGTAGCCACGTGGCAGAACAAAGTGACGTGACACTACCTAATAGGCCAATATTTGAACATCCATATCTCTTGATCCGAGAGTCAAATTAAGGTAAAATTTATATTGTTGTAAAGGCATCAAGGAGATGAATGAACGATGTTGAAAAAATCAAAATATTTAGATCCCATTTCCATAATGAGACATTGGTGGTCGGGTCAACATCATAATTGCCTCCTTTTACCCTTAGTAGGAGGTTTGGTTAGTAGGCAGTACGTTAGAATTGAAATATTTGATTTATAACCCACATCAATTTTTTATTTATTTATATTTTTTAAATATTATATATGAAATCCATATTAAAAGTGGAATAAATTACACGTCTCTTTTTTTTTTTTCACTATATAAAGTCGATATAAAATTATGTTTTTTTTGTTGGCTTGAAAAGATAGAAAAGATGCAATGAAACACACACACACACACACACACATGTATTTTACCCTAGATATCCCATACCTGTAAAACCAAAAAGATTTTTCAGTATATTCCCTCTTTACAACATTACAATACAATATGTATATCCCGCACCATTCATAAACTATGATTCCATTAATATTGAATTATAATATAATCATATATCCTTAGACATTATTAGAAAACCATGGGCTAAACAACCATGCGCGAAAAATAACTAAAAGAGAAAATTGTGTGCTAATTTTTTTAAAAAATGGACACAAAAAATCGCCCCCTTTTTTTTTGGGGCTGTTACCACCTCGTTGCAATGAATCACTTTTGGGAATAATCATGCAAATAATATAACACATACCCATCAATTCATAGGCCATAAGTTCACATATGGTCAAGTTCCTCAGCGTTACTAGTTGTTGTTGTGATTGGTGATTGAGTTGGCCTCCATCTAGGAAATTGAAAGAAATATATGAATCAACATTAATAGCAATAGTTGTCGTGAAATCCTACTCGGTGGATGGAACATTGTTTCTAAGAAAAAGAATCATAACCCCCCTCTATGTGAATAGCCCTAATTGGGTCACGTGGAAATAAAATGGATGGGATGATGTGGTAGGGTGGAGCCCGAATGCACGACCATAGCAAGTAACAAGGCGATATGTTGGAGTAGGGTTCACGTAACCTCAAAAGTTTCCTCCCAATAGTTTCAACAGGTAACTGTAGAGGATCCTGCCGGGATTTGATTCCTAGGGTGATGTGGCCATAGAGGGGTCAACACCTGCGTACATTGCATATATTATATATATGTTATAGGCTGGGCCTTGTGAACCATAAAAAAGTGTTAATATGTGTCATGGTTTGAATGAGTCAGAAACTATGTAGAACTTCCACATGGATGGTGTTAAGGCCATGACTTGGGTAGCCACATGGGCACCACGTGATAGGTAAAAGTGACATGGCACTATCTAATAGGCCAATCTTTGAACGACCATATCTCTCGATTCGAGAGTCAAATTGAGGCAAAATTTATGTTGTTGGAAAAGTATCGACGATACCAACACAACAATGTAATCTATTTTAAGTTTTGAGGAAGTTTAAATATTCAAAAAATTTAGGTCCCATTTCCATAACGGGACATTGGAGATCAGGTCATCATAGTAATTGCCTCCTTCTACCCTTAGTAGGGGCTAGGGATAGTAGGGAGTATGTTACCCTTTATTATCCCTTTTTAAGTTATTTATGTCAATAATAAGGGGTATGTTACTTTGTATATGGAACATTATTTCTAAGAAAAAGAACCACAACCCCCCCATATGTGACTAGCCTAGATTGGGTCACGTGGAAATAAAATGGCATAATAATATGAAATAGTGAGTGATTGAGTGTCTTAAAGGTGGTTTTTATAATGAGATTCCTGCATCATTATTAAATTCATATGTGTCACGATTGAATGACACAATGACATGAAATAGTAAGTGACTTAGTGAACAAATTGCATATGATCTTATTTGTTATGTGTTAAAATAATGATGTGAGGTTGTGCTTCTGCACATGATAGAAAGTGAATGAAGTATATTTTTGAGCGAGTTGGGTAGAAAAAATTGAATGACACAATGACGTGAAATATTAAGTGACTTAGTGAACTATTTTCATATGACATTATTTTTTATGTGTTACAATAAAGGTTTCACTTCTACACATGATAAATCTTGAAGAAAGTATATTTTTGAGGGAGTTGGGTAGATTACATGGTGATTTTCCTTGTGTTTGTGTGTGCGTGAATTTTTTTGTCCCATTTAACCATGTACAAGTACACTGAAATACTTTCTCCTCATCAACAAGTGGCAACCAGGGTAAACCTTTGACGTAGATAATAGTATACTTAACCCAATAGGAACATTTAGTATCAAATTATATAGGCCTAGTAGCATATGATAGAGGTATCTATCCCATGGGCTTGAACTCAAGGTCTCTATTTCAAGTCAAACTAAGTCCTATTGGGTTACAAATTGTTATTGTGGTTGGTGGTTGAGTCACTTTCCATACAAATTTTTTTAGGATGAGTGGGGGATCTCGTTTCGCTTTTGGGAATACATGTTCATGCCATCCATGAACATGAGGAATTATCCCCTGGGTATTCTATATCTCTCTCTCTCTACCCCCCAGGGGATACTTCCTCATGTTCATGGATGGCATCCATGGTAAAATTTTCAATGTGGACTAGTTTTCCTACCTTGTGGGGTTCAAATTAGGTACCAATCGACATAGAGTTAGTGAAATTTACACCAGTGACAATCGATCAAGTTAATCCCTTGGGATATAGGCTTTCCTTAGAAATTTTTTCACAGGGAAAACATCATGGTGAACCAAAGTGATGCTTCTTCATGTTCGTGGATGGAATCCATAATATACATGATGTAGAATAGTATGCATAATATAAGGATATTCGAACCAAGTACCTCTTGACACAAAACTAGGCAAGCACCGAGAAAAATTAACAACAACTATATTTTATTTTTCCCATTGAAAAACTCACGAGCAAACCAAAGAGTTTCTTTTCTAAATTTTTGGATAGCGTACTTAATTGTTATAGAATAGTATACCTAACCAAGGGGGATTCCAACTAGGCCCATGTCGACTTATAACTAGTCAAATTCCCAACAAAATTGGCAACAACTATAATTTAGAATTTGGATAGTTTTATGTCGATATGTGCCCTAACAAGGAAGTCACAAGTCATAAGTTTAAATATAGTTAAGTCCTTGGGGGTTATTAGTTTCTATTGCGGTTGGCAATTGAATCAAATTTTGTTTAGATACTTCAAGGAACATAAGAGGATTTTGTAAGGTCTTCCTTATATATGTGTGTGTGTGTGTGTGTATGTATATTTCCATACTTTTTCTATTGGCATTACAATGTCAATCATCTCTCACAATCACTATTACAATTTTTGGATCAACATTCAGACCATACAAGTGTGGTCCATCCTTAGAATGAGATGATATGACATAAATCATAGTTGTTAAGTAAAATTTGATACAAATGATCATGTTTCTAGCCTAAAATATAAGAGGTGACTAAAATAAAACAAGACAATAAAACAACAGAGTTTAAAATAAAACCCTAATCTAGATGTAAAACCTAAAAGGAATATAAAATATTACTAAATTGATATAAAATAATAATATTATTAATAATCATAATATACTATAATACTAGTGATAGTAAATAAAAGGGAGGTAGGTGCCTTTATTGGGGGATGTAACACTCCCTTCCACCCCCTTGGATTATTCTCGGTTGAATGGGAGGTGTTACTTTAAGATAACCAAACCTTCATGGTTTCCTCATGGAAATGGGATTTAAAAAATTTCCTTCCTTCCCAAAATTGGAAGAATCAACTTTGAAAAACAACATCTCGTCCAACTCATCAAGAGATTTATGGTGATATAGATTTTATCGTGATCTAACTCCTAGATAAAAGTTATGCCCATTTGAAATCTGATCCCTCAACCCCTACCACATTAGCAAGGACCTACCATGTGGTACCCATGTGGCACTTCCACCTCTCATGAGGTCCAACATGGCACCTACCATGTCATATCTCGATATTGTTACCATGCCATCGTGTAATTTCTTCCGCCTCTACGACCGTTCCACTCCCAAACATTCATGATGTGACAAATAATTTCACTTAAAGTGACGAGAAGGCTTCCCATTCCACGAATTCCATATGCCATGACTTTCACTACAATAACCACTACATAATACCTCCACCGTCCCAAGCTCCACGATGATGTGTCACCCAACTACATGCCATTTCCACGTCAGTACCACATGAAAACCCCAAGCCAAGTGGTACCACTAACCATCACCACGTGTCAGAAAAGTGCCATGTTAGATTTATCCTCCATGTCACCTGATACCATTGGCACGATGGCATTGGGGTTATGCCATTTTGCCATGTAGTAATCCCTCATGACACCATGTGTCACTTGAAAATTAGCCACCCGAGCCTCCAATAATGCCATTATGACTTGCATTGTTAGTATCTTCACCATGTTATGTGTCCACACCATCCAGAGCCTTATTGTTGAATTTTGCAACAAGAAACAGTGAAATTGGCATCCGAAAACAACATGACAACACCTACACTAGTGTGGGACGATAGGTCGTGTAGTGATGGGTCCTAGCGATACATTAGTGTGAAATTCAATTTATTTAATAAATTGGATATGTGTCAAATTTAATTATCCCTTAATTAAATTGGAAAATAAAATGTAATTTTATCTCATAATCACTTGCAATAGTTAACTGAGTGTGATAAACTCAGTTAGCTCAAGAATTTCGAGTTGAGGGTAGTTGGTGAGGCATGCAGAGTGATTCTATGTGTTTTAGAGTTCAAGTTTCAGTTAAGTGCATAAGTTTAATGCATGAGTAATCAATTAACTAAGTTAGGTGAGTTAAAATCAGTTTAACTAGTTGTAACCGATTGTTGCACTAGTGAGAGGTCAAGTGAATTAAATCAGATTCAATACACATGCAGTGATCTGTCATGCAACTGATGATTTACTATTAATAGCTGCATGCATGTCAGTTCCAATGGAGACCCAGTTGAGATGAATGTTAAAGGGAAGTTGATTATCAATTGTGTTATTAGCAAACTGCCCGGATGCAGTTAAAACACCACAGGATTGCCCATGATACTAGCATAGTTGAGAAAGGCTGAAATTCCTAAAGAATAGGGATTGCATGAGCAAGGCAGGCTGAAGATAGGCTGAGAATTGGCTAAGTGTTGGACTAATTTTGTCTAGATCAATGTGAGACAGTCCAGATAGTGCAACAGACTCTTGTGAGAAGAGTGCATTGTATTATTTCATGATTCCTGGTTCATTATATGATAGAGACAGAGGGGTTTTGAGCATCAAGATTTCCTTGGGAAATTATCTTTGTTGTGGTTTGATTTGATTCTTTCTTTGCTTACTGTGATTGGAAATTGTGTTTAATTTCTGCAATTGATTTGTTGAAGGATTCAATATCTAGCTTTAGTACATTGCTTGATCGGATTGAATCCATTGATATACATATGTTTGTATAATTTATACACTTATGTGGTAATCAGATAGTCTCACATGCGTACGTGGCATTTGCCACCTTAGCTCAAGTTAAGGGTCCCACTAGGTCCCAACCCTTCATGTAAAACAATGATTTTACATTATAAAGTTTTTATGTTGACTAGCAACCTTTCCTTTCTAATCAATGCATTGCCATCCCTTCCCTGGGACATAGTTTTCCCCACATAGAAATAGATAGGGTTTCCTCGCTTTCCCTTTGTCAGCAACACCTATGTACGTACGTTCATATAAACCTTTAACACATCTCCATAACATGACAGAAATATCGATTACATGTGACCGACATTTTCTTGTCCCATGTCTTTTGTTGAGTGCACCCCATTTCACAAATACCTCTTGGTAACCTCGGTGCAGCTCGATGTTAATAATCCATGATAGGTAATGAGGAATTTCTTGTCCTGCGCTCTAGTCAACCTCACATCCTTTGCAAATATCTTTAGATTCCCTTATATTTTCATCAAGCTAATTCAACCCAAACACAAGTCTATTTCCATGCAATGCATGGGATTAGGAGCTCAAGGATTCAAGGACTTCACCCAAGCTTCCTTGAAGACCCGTGTTGCTCAGAACACTGTTCTATACAAGAATGTGTCCCTCATTTCCATACCAACATTCAAATATCACCATGGACATAATCCATTCCAAAAAATCTTATAAACATGTCCTTACCAGGCACTAAACAAGCCAAGAAATAGATAAAATTGCTCTGTATATTAAGCACAATAGCAACATACCACACCCCAAATTGGGTGCAACATAATACCATCAAGCCCACTGATAAAACTTGGAATACAACATAAAGATAATAATTTGTTCTTAACGAGAAAATAACCTTGGCCATGCCAACATAGAAGCCCACACTTTATAATGTATCTGTGTAAATAAAAAAGCATCAACAACATAGGGGTCTCCAATCCCCTGAAACCATGAGAACAACTGCACATACATATCATTAAAGAAAGACACGAATAACACAATTCCAATATAAACAATGTTTGTATAACCATATTTTTATCCCATAACAACATGATTCATCATTCATAATGAAAAAAAAATACAAGCGAATGGAATTATCTGTATAACTTAATGACTGGAAACTAAGGGAGGGACTTGCACTCTCCACCTAACCATAGGCCAACTGTGCTGCAATATTTCTTGCAAATGACCACCCTCAAGTTGGATTCAGAGTCTGAAAATTAAGTGCTGAAGGGAATTCACACCGATGCCAATCAATTTAATCACATGTGGTACCGGCCGGCGATAAGGTCTTTTCTGAAAAGCGGTTCTCCAAAAAGGAGTAGTCCGGATAAGTGAAACTGTCTCGTACAGGGCTGGTAACAAACCCGCCTGAAAGCACCTGCCTGTGCCAGGTCCCTCGAATCCATAGACCACCCCATCTCCACCTGCTTAGTACAAGATTATCTACCATTATGTCTCCACTTGCTCAACCAAGGATCCATAGCACACCAAATTTCCATTTTCTAACCTCATATATATCAGAAAGACATAGAGTCTTCCCTCTGATATCTAGGAATCTAGAGCACATTGAATTTCCACTTTCTCAACCTGGCAGTTCTCCAGAAATGCAGTGTCTCCACATGATTCTTTTCTTCACCCATGCTTCTATGTGTGCTCCTTTTCCAACATTTGCACCCAACGTTCTTCCTCCATGCTTAGCTCAACACACTTGCACCCACAGAAACTATCCCATGTTTATGTTTTGTTCTCAATCATAAACACATCTCTCTGCATGTTTCATATCTGAATGATTTCCTCCGTTATTTGAGTGCTTACTGTTGCCTATTATTTCCCGTAGAATCTTCTTTTTTCATCGACCCACTCAGAAACCTATGAGGAAGAAAGGTGGTATGGGATTATCCCCCACTCAAGAGGCTCATACTCAACCTCCCTTCCTATCATGTATGCCATTAAACATAGTCATAAAACTGGTGCCCATTAAATGAGAATCCCGAGTTAACTAATTCCCAAGCAACTCCTCCCGAAAATCTAAATCAATGACTACTGTAAGCTAGCCATCATGGTTACATTTCCACAATATTTACATGAATTACAAATTCACAATGATAATTACAAGAGGGGTATAAAAAATGGCTATCAATGACCCCACCCCCTTAGAGGAACACTGTCCTCGATGTTCTATGTCAGAACACAATTCAACCATGTTCTATACTAAACACAAAATTCAAAAATGAGATTTATATACGCAACTCCTTATAGTCCTTTTCATACACAATAAACAAAAATGGGTAAGATACCTTCATTTGCTTAGTCATATCCCAAGTGGTTTCATATCGTCCAAAGCGCCTCCACTGCACCCTGAGTTGCTCGATTACTGGATTATGGATCATTATTTTTCTCCGATCTAGAATGCACAATGGATTTGGCTGGAATTCTCCCCCGAATTCCACCTATATCACAAACCAATCAACAACATGATTAGCATCATGTACATACTTTTTAAGTAAAAAGATATGGAAAGCATCATGTTCCTTCACTATGGGTGGCAAAGGAAATTTGTATGCCATTGACGCCACTCTTTCTAAAATATGAAATGACCCAAAAAATCTTGGTGCTAACTTAACACAAGATTTGATCTTTAATGAACTTTTCCTTGTTTTGATGCAGAGGTAAACATGCTACCCCACTTTAAATTTTGTGTGCATCCTTTATTGAGCTACATAGATTTTTTGGTTTTCAAGTTCTTGTGGTCATAAGTTATTGAAGAGGTTTTCGGATTTTCCACAGTGCAATGGAGCAACTATCGACGTTTCGAATCCCAATGGGGATCCATCTTCAGGACATGTTTGTTGAATGAAGAAATGAAAGAAATTAGGCCAAAATTAATAGTGAATAAAAATGAAAAGAGAATTAAAGAGCCAACAACAAGCATATTTTAATTTAATTAATTTTTTAATAATATTTAATTTTTAATTAAAATTTTAATTTATTTTAATTTTGATTAGAGTTTAATAATTTCATAACGAATTTATTAATTCTAAAATAAATTTATTTATTTATTTTTTACTAACTCTAAATTTTGTATATTTTTATGATATGCTTTAATTTAAAAGTTTTAACTTAATTCTAATCTATATATATATATATATATATTATTTTATTTTAATAATTGTTATGATTAAAATTTTTAAAAACTATAAACTAATGAATTCTTTCAAATAGAGATTAATGCATAATTAATAGTTAATTTTAATTTTAATTAATAATTATTTAATAAAAATATAATTAATGTTAATATTAATTTATTAAAATATTAATAATAACATTATCTAATTCATATTAATATTTTATTAAAAATAAGTATTACTAATAATTAAACTAATAATTAGATTTTTTAAGAGAATTAGTATTAATGTTATTTTATTTTATTCTTAAATTTTTTTAATTTCTAATTACTTTTCTTATTAATTTATTAATTAATTAATTAATTTTATTTTATTTTTTAATCTTAAGAAAAATATATTTATTTACTGCTATGCCCAAACCTTAGAATATAACGGGAAAGAAAGACAAACATGCGATACTCTACCTAGGAGGATCACGAATTGGAGGAACAAATTTGTCGAATTAGAGGTCACCAACTGTCACTGATTTGACAACCTCCATCCCTGTTGAGGTTATTAGGATGATTTATAATCTCAAGGGCCTCTTTCTTTTTTTCTTCTTCGATAATGTTCTTCTCTGACAATGATTTTGGCATCCTCCATACACATATGATGTTTAGTTTTTGCGGAGTGTTCAGCAGGGCAGAGGTGCGTGATCTTTCATTCTTAATATCAACACCATGTTCTTTAAGTCATCTTTGTAGCGAACGCCTAGTTTCCCTAATATAGCTTTTTTCGGATGAACAATCAATCTTGTAAATTCCTTGCCTTTGATATGTTTGATTCCAAAATCAAATTCACCAATCAAGGCTAGCCATCTTGCATATCTTCCATCGAACTTGGGTTAATCAAATAGATACCTCAATCCTCCATGATATGGCATCAAGACAAACTTTCCTCCAAGGAGGTAATGCTTCCACATTTTCAACGCATGCACTATAGTTTCCAACTCTAAGTCAAGAGTGACATAATTTCGCTCATGCTAATTTAGTTTCCTCTATTCATAATAGACAACACGTCCTTCTTGCACAAGGACTCCACTGAGCCCCTCTTTGCAAGCATATGTGCACACCATAAAATATTTTTCTAGGTATGTTATTGTTAATTTTGATACACGCGTGAGAATATATTGTAATTGCTCAAAATTGGCTGCACATTTTGTTGTCCATTGGAATGTAACTTGTTTTCTTTGCAATGGCATGATTGAATTTCCAATATTTGAGAAATTCCAAATGAACCTCCAGTAATACTCGACCGATCCCATGAAGGATCTAACTTCTGCCATGTTCTAAGGAGTAGTCCAGTCCATAATGGCTTTGATCTTCTCTGGATCCACTGCCACATCTTCCTTGGAAATAATACGTCCCAAATACTAAATCTGTGACTAGAAGAAGTCACACTTTTTTTGTTTGATGCAGAGCTTGTGTTGTCTCAAAAAATGCAACACAAGTATCAAATGTTCTTCATTTTCATCCTTGGTTTTTGAATAAACCAAGATGTCATTGACAAAATCCAGCACAAAATTGTATAAATATGGATTGAGGACATTATTCATTAAACAAATAAACGTTGCTAGGGTGTTTGTGAGTCCAAATGGAAGCACCACAAATTTATGGTGTCCATAGCTCATTCTAAAGGTTGTTTTATGAGTATCTTCATCCTTGATTTGTACATGATGATGTCCTTGTATCAAGTGATCTTTGAGAATGTCACAACTCCTTTCAGTTGGTTAAACAAGTCTTAAATCCGTGGTAGAGGATAATTTTCTTGATTTTGGTCTTATTGAGCTTCGTATAATCAACGCAAAACCTCAATTTTCTATCCTTCTTCTTTACAAATAATACAGGGGCTCCCCATGGTGATATGATGGGTTTGATATACCCTCTTTCCAACATCTCTTTTAATTGAAATTTCATCTCTACTAGCTCTGGTGTGCTCATTTGTTATGGAGCATTTAACACTAGCATCTACCCTGAAAGTAATTCAATTGAGAAGTTGATTTCTCTTCTTGGTGTCAGTCTTGGGATTTCCTCAGTAAACACATCACTGAATTGTTTTATTATTGGGTGTTCTCCAATTTCGCTTCTCTCCGCCTTTGATTTGTTGGTCACTTGGAAAACATGCAATTTAGAGCCCTTCCACAAGAACCTATTCAGTTACAACACAATTATTTTCCTAACCATAAGAGGTTTTATCTTTCCCCCCAAAATCATCCTTTCTCCTCTGTCACTGAGACATTCTATTGACTTGTTGTAGCAGTTGACTTTTAATATGTGAACCGCTAGCCAATCCATGCTAATTAACATGTCATATGAACCCAATGGTAACACATTCAAGTTTGAAAAAATGGTCATGTCATTTATTATGTCTGGCCATGAATTTACCATGACTTCGACTCGCCTCTTAATCCCAATATCTAGCTATACTAACTAAGAATTTTCATGGGTTGTCTCTTCCAACACACACTTTTCTGTAACTTGTGGAATTACATAATTAAAATTAGAGCTAGTTCTAATCAAAATTGAAATGAGTTTGTTTTTTACGATACCTTCCATTTTATCCACCAAGGCTTCATGATTGACCTGTCTATTGTCCAATGTTGTATAAATACATGGCATGCTCCGAGACACAACATTTACTATCTCTTCTTCCTGCACATTGTACATTCTTGGAACATTCTTCTATTGTTGAGGACAATCCCTCTTTTTTTTGGTTTTCTACACATGTCCAAAACT
This sequence comes from Pinus albicaulis, assembly GCA_034641835.2. Lineage (NCBI taxonomy): Eukaryota > Viridiplantae > Streptophyta > Pinopsida > Pinales > Pinaceae > Pinus > Pinus albicaulis. Next base: position 593,127,582 of record CM076569.1, on the reverse strand, counting down.
TCATAGGTTCTTATTCGAAACCCTTGGCTTCTTCTCCTACAGGATGAGAGAACTGGTCTCTACCAACAGTAGTGTATCTCTGCTGAAACACACCCATGACAGGAGTGATAAACTTCACATTCCTTCCTCTGAAATGATGTCTTACAATTTTTTTCCTTTTTTCTCCAAAGTTGGGATTTCCTTTTGCTTTCTAATTAGTTAGGGACTCAATCCTATGCTTGGACTATTCATAACAATGCTTAATCTTTTGGATGCTGTCCTCTAGAGTTTGTGGCTCATCAAATTCTTTTTTTTACCTGAATTCATATGGAAACCTAATGAGATACCTCTGAATATTTGGTTTTTCATCCTTGATGTAAGGCACATACCTCAACAACCCCTAGAATCTAGTTGTATATTCATCGACTGTCAGTTGCCCTAGCTTGTGCTCATATAATTCCTTGGCCTTGCTATCATGGTACCTTTCAGATAGGTACTTTTCTTAGAAATTTCCTCCAAGATATCTTCTTCTCTTTAATATTCTTGACATTATTAAAGTTTTCCCACCAGATATCAACTCTGCCCTTCAAGCTAAAAAATGGCCACTCCTGCTTTCATTCTTTGATTAATCATGCACTCTGAAATATTTATTCATCCTAAGCCAACATGCTTCTTCTTCCTCTGCCTTTTTCATGCCTCCAATGAATTTAGGAGGTTTTTCCTTAGATTATTTTGGTATCAATTATTTTTTTTCCCTTTTTTTATCAACAATGTCTTTTATTGGCAACACTAAGCAATTTCTTGTTACTTTTTGTTCTCGTGTTTGGTGTACTTAGTGGAGTTCCTCCTCTCATCGTATCTTCACTTGTATGCCTATGTCTCTTATTTGACCTCCTAGCCTTTTCACATTGGTTCTTAATTCAAGTTTTCTAAATCCTGATGGAAATTTCCCGCCTTTATCCTTTCCTAGGTAGTTTGCACATAGATCATGTTGCCTCTGTCTTTACAAATATAATAGGCTTCAAAAAATAATTGAATTTACTTCTTCTTACTTGTCCTGAGCCATGAAGATCCTTTCATTGTCAACCTTGTAGCTTCTTAGCTCACCGTTATACTTCTAAGTGTGTTGATCGAGTTAGGGGAGTCTTCCTCCATCATTTTACTAACCAATTCTTCTTCATGACACAATTGGAATTTATCAATGTCATACGACACCATTCTGCTACTCATTCCCTTACTCTTGTGTTGATATTTTGTGTCTTCTTATGTGCCATTACACAAATAATTGTTAGCCAGTAAAAATATAATTAAGCACATTTACCCATCACATTGGCTTAATTTCCATAAGTCTATGGATATGAGGCTATTTGAAACACCAAATTTCAAGTTAGCATGCGTGTTAGAAAAAAATAACATATTAGAATATTCTATCTCTATCATTTCATAGTTTTGACATCAACACTTTTATGCATACAATACTTAGTCTGTAATAAACACACAATCAATAGTTAAATTGCTACAACCAACACCCATTTGCACACAACAACAATATCTAGAAAACGCCACACTTTGTAACACATTTTAAAATTTTTCCTTCTAGGCCCATTAAGTCCAAGTGCTTAACCTGGGTGCTTAGATACCAATTTGTAATGCTCCCTCTCCCCCCCTTTGGATTAATACTGGCTAAATGGGGTGTTACTTTCAATTAACCCAACCTCCATGCTTTCCTCATGGAAATGGGGCTACAAATATTTAATTCCTTCCAAAATTTTCATAATAAAATTTGACAACACCATCACATCTAACTCATCAAGAGATTTCTATCGATATAAATTTTATCTCCATCTGCTCATGAATCAAAAGTTATTTTCATTTGAAATATGATCCCCTCAACCCTTTCCACATCAACAATGACCTACCATGTGGTACTCACATGGAATTTCCACCTTTCGCGAGGTCTAATGTGACACCTAACACGTCATATAGCTATGACGTTATCATGCCATCGTGCCACCTCTTCCACCTTTAGGAGAATTCTACTCTTAAACATCTGCAGTATAACATTAAGTGACGGGAGGGGGAGGGGGGATCTTCTCATTCCATGGCTTTCGCTACAATAACCATTGTAGAATATGTCAACCATGGCAAGCTGTACAATGATGTGTCACCCAACCATGTTTCATTCCCACGTCAGTACCACATGAGAACCTGAAGCTAGGTGGTACCACTAACCACCACCACATGTCACCAAAGTGCGACATTGGAAATATACTCTATGTCACCCACTTCCATTGAATTAATGATCTCAGGGTGATTCCATTTTGCCACGTCGAAGTCCCTCATAGTTCCACTTGTCACCTAAAAATCAACCACTTGGACCTCTAATAAGGTCATTCCTTCTTGCCACATGTCACATTGTCAACATGCCACATCAAAAAATTTGCCATTTCACGTGTCTAGAATATCCATAGCCCTATGTGGGACCATGTTGTCTCACTCGCCTATGTGGCCTCTACTACCTCAGCTCGAATCAAGGGTCCCACTAGGTTTAGACCCTTCATGTAAGACAATGAATTTACATTTTAAAGTTACTATGTCGATTGGTTACCTTTCCATGTTAATAGATGTATCACTGTCCCTCCTTCCAGAGGTAATTTTCCCTATCTAGAAACAGAGAGGGTCGTTTCCTCATGCACCATCCGTTAACAAAGCCTACACCCCATTTTTGAAAAAACCTATGAAACACCTCCATGGTGCGATGGAAATTTTGACGGTAGGTGACAAGTATTTTCTCATCCTGCCCCTTCTGTCAACCATGCCCCATTCCGCAAATACCTCCTAGTAACCTCGAGGCAGCACGACATCAATAATCCACGACAGGAAACAGGAAATTTCCTATCCTGCGCTCTCGTTAACTCCACACCCTTTTAAAATTTCCCAAGATTTCCTTATAGTTTCATCAATCTCATCCGACCTAAATAAGAACTTGTTGCCCTGCGATGCATGAGATTAGGAGCACAAGGAATTTAGGGACTTCACCCAAGCTTCCTTGAAGACCAGTGTTGCTCAAAAAATCGTTCCCTACAGAAATGAGTCCCTCATTTCCATACTTACATTCAAATATTGCCATGAAAATAATCCAGTCTAACAAAGCTTATAAATATGCCCTTACTAGGCACTAGAAAAGACAAGCAATGTCTAACATTGCTATGCATATTAAGCACAACACCAACATACTAGACCCCAATTTGGATGCAACATAATACCATTAAGCCCAATGATAAAACATGATATAGAATATAAAAATAGTCAATGGATCTTAACCAAAAAATAACCTTGGCCATGCCAACAAAGAAACACACACATTATAATGTAGCTCTGTAAACATAAAAGCATCAACAACTCAAGGGTATCTAAGCCCCTCAAACCATAATAATAGTCACATATACATCTCACTAAATATAGCTAGGAATAACATAATTCCTATATAAATAGTGATGATATAACCATTGTTATAGCCCATAACAACATCTATCATCATTCATAATGCAACATAAATGCAAGTGAATACACTTACCTATATAGATTAATGACTGGAAACTGAGGGAGGGACTTCCACTCTCCACCCAACCATAGAACAACTACACTGCCATATTTCTTACAGTTTACCACCCCCGATGTAACAACGCTACTTGACCCCTGTGTTGTAAACACCATGTACATGTGAAATTAAGGCTGGTGAGTCGAGGCTTATTTTGGGGTGATGCACCTGTGTTTATGTGTTTATATATGTTTTGGCGCAGGTATTCCTATGTGTATATGATTTTGTATGCTATAAGGATAGAAATATTGATGTTGTAAATATGTTTAACTTATGCATATTAATAAACACAAAATGAATGCAAACCAAATTTGACGAAAAAGGTATGGGGGACCAAGACTCCATGGAAATATAAACGTGGGCTGATATGATTTATTGATGATGGAAAAATAGCACATAAAGGTATTTAAAATCCATTAAGGGACTTTAGGATGTGCCAAGAGCTAAAAATATAAGTCATGCACATGAAAAAGGAATGCTTTCTTATAAAATTTAGAGTTATTCAGTGATACGAGAGAATGTGGAACCCAGGGGAATAGCAATAAGACTCTTGGAGCCCAAGAGATGAGACTATCCTTATTCGGTGGTAATACACCATAAAGGTGGTGGCATAATTGAGGGACTATAGGTGTAGAGAAGGGGTGCACCACTTAGGCACAGGCTGATGTGGAGTGTGAGCCTGAAGGTTATAGGTTTCTAGGGTTTGATATGAGGGATTGGAGGGTACCTGGAGACCCTAGAAGGTGGAAATATCTCCTATATCTATAGATCTAAGGGCATCCCTGTCTGGTGGTAAGACACTCTAAAGGTGGTGGCACAATGAAGGGACTATAGGTGCAAAGAAGGGGTGCATCACTTGGGCATAGGTTGATGGGGGGAGTGAGCCTATAGGTTGGAAGCTACTGGAATTTGGTACCTTAGATAGTTGTTGTTATTACACATGTACTCCATGGAGTCAAGTCCCTAGCTTAAGGGTGACCTGTTGTTGAAGGTTTACAATGAGTTGGCCATTTGACAGTTAAGTTGTGACAACCCCAGGTTAATATTCCCTCATTGTAAATAATTGTAATTAATTAAAAAAGGCTAAGATAAAGGGACACAAATTCCAAATTTCTTGAGGAAGGATATTGCTTAAGGAATTTTTTGATTTAAATATCAATGATGGTCATATGAGAAGCTTAAATGGGATGATGTGATAGCCCCAATTGCTTGCACTCATATATTAAATGTAAATATTTTTATAAAATGGGATGAGTAATGGGACACAAATTATAGATATTGAGGAGGGTAATTAGACTAAGGAGGGTAATTTCATGGGATTTTTAATTGCTATGGTAGCCAAGGAGGTTGGTAGCTATCCATTCTAAATGAGCTAGAGCATGCCATGAAGAGGAATATGGACATGAGGACAAGGGACATGCTTCCTTGGAGAGAAATGCAAGCATGGGAGGACAAAAAATAAATGAGAACAATAGCGTTGTTGAGAAAGTATACCCAGAGAACGTAAGTGAAGAGTGGGTTGTTGGACTACATTTAACAAACTGGTAACAAATATGGAGAGCTGGCACACTTGTCATTGACTAACAAGGCTATATTGGGAAGGTCATTGTCTAAAGGTTCACAAGGAAATGAAAATTTGAACTTCTAGGGAACACTGCAATAATGGAGAGATGGAAAAGGAAGATAATTGATCAATGAAAGGAGGAGAACTTCGAAGAATAGCAGAAAATTCCGGTTGGAGTAGCCTGGTAGAGAGAAAACAAAGAGAGAACATATAGGAGAAAGTAGAAAAATATTGGCTGGAAATAATTCAAGAATAAATCCTTGCAGGTGGGGAAGAAATTGCCTCTCAAGTCCCTAGTGGCCAGAGGGTGGAGATGGTGATTCTTAGAAAATCCCAAAGGGTATGGGTGGAGGAATTATTATTGGGAAAATTCTTGGAGGATTTTTGGATGGCTCAATTGTTGTATGTTTTATTTTTATGTGGTTATGGATTCCCTAAGTTGGGTGGAACAACATTGTTGGGTTTGAAAGGTGGAGATAAGGAGTCTTTAGACTCGTTGTGCATTTGTTGCTTGCAAATCGAATAGAGGGTGGAGGTGGAAAGATATTTAGAGCCCCTGGAGCAACTGAAGGTTGTGTTTCGACCCTTGAAAAAATGATCCCTTAGTTTATGGAATCTACCTTGTGGATGATAGCTGCAAGTGAGAACTGGCTGCAACCATCTATGGTTGGGTGGAGATTCATAGTCCTAGAATCAAATGCCCAGATATTTACAAGATATGTGTTCCTTATGTATTTCCCATGTTAATTAATGTGTGTTACATTTTTGGTTTGAAATGGTGTTATTAATGCATGAGACATAACCGTGTGAATAATATTTAAAGGATTGACTAATAAGTTGTGTTATTGTTTAAAGGTGGTGGGATAACATATAAGAATATTGGCTATGTCACAATAATATTTAGCATGGGAACTCTTTCCCACATCAACCTAAGTAACTGGCCAACCCGTGTAAACATGCGATGAGAAGCTACTAATATGAGATTCAACCTCCTAGGTGACCTTAAGGAAGTGGAACCAACAGAAACAAGACAAACACACCTTACACGACATCAACAACATCCCTAGGATGCAACCCAACCTCCCAGACCCTTGTACCCTAAGGGAGATTGAGTTTTTTACCAATTTGAGGCTTAGCCGCGGGCATGCCAAAACAAGGTAGCTGCCAAAAGCCTATAGCTGCGGGCATGCCAAGGCAAGGTAGCGGCCATGGCCCAGTTTGGTTAGTTATGTGCCTGCAACTCCGAGATTTGTGCCACCTTTTTATCCCAAGAGCCCAGGTCACTACCCAAAACTTCATGAAATGGTAGGAAATGATAAATAACATTAAAACAAAGGCAGATAAGCAATCACATCATTAGGAACTCATCCAGACCCCTCCTAGCCATGACATGCATTTAGTCAAACATGTCACAAACATTTCATCTATAGGTATAAAAAATAGATTTAAACATAGGGGTCTCATATTTATATGAGAATCACTATGAATAATTTCTCCCTTACATCATAAACTGCAATGTAATCTATTTGACGATAGATATATTGGGTATTCATTTACAAGCAAAAACATGGAGAGAGTCATACATCATCACTGATCAATTACATGCTTATAACCAAAATAATAACAAAATAAATACAATAGATACAAAAACAATATAATACACATAATAACCAGTGCAATTATACATCAAATACCAAATTAATGAGCTTCTCATTAATGAGTGTAAAAACCAACCAGAGATGGGACTTCCATGTTCCACCCAACCATAGATTGGCTTATACAAATATATCTTCATCCAATCACCCCCGTGCCATATTCCAAGCATGAATGTGGGACTCAAATTAAAAGAACCAACCAGGGAATCCCGAGGCTAAACCACCTCACCCTCATCAATCATAAACCAGGATTTACCATGATCTACACCCTATCACTAGTCCAACACAAGCATGTATATCATCATATTCTCTCTACCTAAACCGTGAGGAATTTTCTTGTCTTCTAGTTTCTCAGGATTTACCGCAACCCACAGTCCGAATCAGGGGTCACTAGGCCCTAAACAGAGACATACTCTCTAGGATGTACCATAATCCTGAACCTGGGATTCCTATGCCTGAAATGGAGAGAAAACCACCACCTCTCAGGCTTTATCGCAATCCAAACCCAAATTACTAGCCCTAAACCGAGGCAACAAATGAACCAGTTTTATAATCATTTGAAGATCCACCTCACTCAACTTCGAATCCATCTAGTAACCCATCTAAACCAAAACATGAGAACTCCACAACATCATGGCTATCCATAAATGGCAAGGCTAGGTTGAATAGGCTGTCACATCTGATAAAACCCATTACAAGACAACAAATAACGACATGCAAGGAAATCATACATGCAAATTAATACCTGAAAGAATCTTACTGTAGATGCTTGAATCCTGTTCCTCCTTGCTTGCTTCTTCCTTCTTCTTTCTTTCTTGCATTTCTTGGTCCAATGCTAAAGTGCTCCAATAAAACTTTGTGTGTCCAGGAGTGAGTGTGAGAGAGAGATAATAATGAGAGAGTTCCAAAAATGTGAGAAAAATCTTAGCAAAATCTTGCCAACTAATCCTCAGAAGCCGTTTTATCAATGAGGCCTCTATTTTCTTCATTTTCCTCCTCACATGCCCTATGACCTTTCATCTCCCGTTTCTCCTATTTTCCTTTATTTTTATAAATAATTGTGCCAAAAATTCCATTTTTCTTTTTCAAATCCTTTACCTTTGCCTTTTCCGATTTCCTTAGCCATAATAAACCAAATGAACACCCCCATAAGATGTTTTTCCCACCATTCATCTTGGAATACGTGTCCCATTAACCGTGGTTGTTATTTTTACTTTTATTACATGGAATTTTCACCAGGGCTGTTACAAAATCCTCCCCCTTGGGGGACACCATCCTCGATGTTCAACCACACATATACCTTAACAAAACCATTGAAAAGAAAACATAATTCCCATGGAGCTTTATAACTTATCTCGTTGAAATATTTAAAATGAATAACCTACTCAAAAGAAAAAACATTCATGACAATCATACTGTGTATTGGAGCTTTATAAGACAACTCATTACAATATTTACAATAATATACACATATGCACATTTTCTCAACCAAAAAATAAAAGGATATGATGTCCATATCACAAACAAGGGAATCCATAGGCTCACACCTCCACCCTCAAAGTAGTACCAGGATTCACTTTCTTCTTAGGAAGTCCAGAATCCATTGCCAAAGTCAAAGCTGCATCCAATGTCCAACGTTACAATCTCGCGCTACTGTATCCTCAGTGAATAGTTACTAACTCGTTTTTTAAAGGAACACTCCCAATGTGCATTCGATTACATCTGGAGATGGTAATGACAAAAAAAATCCATCCACGACCTTCCCTTCTATAGTACACAGTCACTCGGGCAATCTGGTCACCTCTTTTGTGCAGTCACTCACCTTCCAAGTTACCCGACATCCCCTATCCCGAGCGATCCATCCATTTGCAAGGATTCCTCGCATCAGAAGATACAAAAAAAATGCATATCCCTGACTCAAAATCATCATACTATTCATAGCATGTTCATGGAAATAAATGGACAACATTGGGTACCAGTGTCCCACAATGACCTTGCTCCTGAAGTGCTTTACCAACATACTACTGCATGTTCCAATACCTTTTGTTGTTGCTGCTAATTCTTGTAGTCATTTTCAATCATCCCAACCCTGCATTACATGCTTCATGTACCAAGCATGAAATTTCCATTATATTCAAAATAAATTGAAATAAAATCAAATCATACCTCATTGGTAGCTCTTCAATAAGGTACACTTGCAATCCTATTCACTTCCTACCACAATAAGTCAAACTAATTGTTTTATTAAATCATCATGTATAAACATATCATATCAGGTTAGCTCAAAACAAAACCATCATAATTTAAAATCACTATTCCCATGAAATCAACATAAACCATAATCATAAATGATATGTAGCCATCATAAATCAGAATCACAGACCACATGCATATTATAACTGAAGTAAAATATCGATACTTATCCTTCATCTGTCCTTACTTCTGCCTTTTCTCTTTTTGTACACACCAGATCGGTTTCCACACCTGGAAAGCACCCAGTGCCTTTGCTTCTCTTCACTTACATACACATACACGCAATGTACAACACATATATCGACACAAGGCATACAACACCACACAATACGTACACCCACACCGACATACAACACATACACCTACATCTGGTGTACAATACAACACAATACATACACCTACACTGGCATACAACACATACACCTACACCTAGTGTACAACACAACACAACACATATATCTACATCCAGTGTACAACGCTAAACAATACATATACATATACAAATTACAACACAACGAATACACATGTCAGGATACCACGAATTCACCATGAACATACACAGTACCACATGCCCACAACACAACATGTATGACATGTACACACTACGACATGTATACTAGTACCATATGCAAAACATATACAAAATACCACATATACACAACACTACTTGCGTGACGTGTGAACAACATCACATGTACACGACACTACCCACACAACATGTACACAATGCCAAATGTACACTGCACCACCTATACAATGTGAACACAATACCACATGTACACAACACCACATGCTCGACATGTACACGTCAGCACATGTACACAACACCATATGCATGACATGTACACAACACCACATGCATACAACACCACATGTACAACATGTACATAGCACCAGATGCACACAACACCACTGTTACACTAAAATTTGTCACCATGACATTTAGCTGTCTATATGGGTTCATCATTACCTATTTATTGCTCCCTCAAGAGGTCCAAAATCATAAAGTTCCTAAATCAAGTCTTGGAATTGGGAAAAAGCTTATTAAAACCCTGCAAAGCCTAAATCTGCACTTTTCCTAGTCATTTCTTGCAGTACCGCGATTTATTGCTATAAAACCTGCGGCACATCCCGCACGTTTTTCTCATTAAAACTGCAGACCCACGTAAAAGGTAAAATAAAAAGAAAAACAAGTTCTATAAGCCCAGATGGTTGAATATTCTCCCAGCTGGGGCCTTCTAGAAGCGCTATCTGGTCGAGCTTCGCCCCTTCCATTCATGAGCCTTTATCCTTCATAAATGGAGCTATCCCTTGGATTTTGGAGCTGAAATACGATGATGAGAGGGCTTTATCCCTTCTTTATTAGAGCTGAAACTACCTCCCTTCTGCTATAAATTGAGACCATGTTTCAGTCTCAAGGGTACTTACTACTTAGCTTGTAGAAGAGAATTGCTGAAGAAATTATATTCTCCACATTTGGCATCATTGGCATGAGAGAGATCACATACTCATAGCCATAGTCTTATGCTGATTCAGAGAGTTGGAGTCTTGTCAAAATGAGGAAAACGACTGTTCAGGACCGCGGAAGAACCTGTACAAACATCAAGGCGTCAAGGTTGTAAGGTTTCTTCTTTGATATTCAAAGTTAATACAAATGGATTCTATTTTATCATTGAGTTGTTCATTTATCTTTTGAATGATCTAATTCTTAGATTCCTTGATCACTAAGATAGATTATTGCTTTTGAATTATCATATCTTGTAGATGCTTTTGATCTTTTTTGCTTGTATTTGATTGGAGATCTTATATATTGGATCGATACCTTCTGGAATGACTGGATTGAAGACCGAGTAAGTGTTGGACTTCAGGTAGGAGCATCTCTCCATAGTTAATTAGTAATTCTTAAGCAAAATGTTCTAGAGGAAATGGTCTACATTTGTCTGTTTGTTTCTATACATCCTTAGGATACTAGGGAGATCGCTCTTGTCCGCAAGAGGGATTTTTCCATCTAACAAAATGGAAACTCCGCTGGGGAATAGAACTTAGTTTTCCTTTTTTTTTTTTTCAGTTTGAATTTTAAGAGTCTCCTGATTTTGATTAGTCTAAAAACTGGGTTGGGTAGATAACTTATCAGAATCCCTGAAAAGGAAATCTGAATTTTTATTTTTTTCTATACTTTTCTTGGCCTTCGTGGTTTTTATTTAAATACAGTGCGGTAGCCTCCGCAGTTTTTAGTTCAGAACAGTGCGGTACCGCACTGTTCTCCATTGAAACCTGCGGACTTGTGGAAAAAAATTGAAAAATCAAGAGTTCTCTTTTTAGGAGCCAGATTACCAGATTTTTTGTGTTTTCCCCAATTTGTCTTGACAATCAAAGTCTTATGTGTGAGTTTCTTTCAACAACTTTTGTGTTAGTCTCCGTTAAGTTAATTGGGTGTTTTGAGTCTCTTTGTGAGAAACTCTTAATTTGATTTCCTTTGGTCATTTCTTTGAGGTTTGTCTCAGTCTCTTAACAATTTTGCATCTTTTTTCTAAATTGTGTCTGAGTGTTAATCGCCTTTGAGTGTTTTTATTTTTTGACCTTTGGAATTCTCACCCAATTTTCTTTACTTACACTTGATTGGTTCTTTAAATTACATTGGAATCATCTTGTGTCTGAGAATTCTCTTGCATAGATCACATTTGCATAATTATAATTCTCATTTTCAGAATATGAATGAAAAATGTGCATAGATTACATTTGCATAGTTTTCAAGTGAATTGTGCACAGATTACAACTGCATAGTTTACATTCTGGAAAAATCAATCGTAGATTTAGATCAGTTTCTTTGATTTGAATTTACATTTTTTATGCTTGTTTTAAAAACATAAAAATAAAAATTGGAATTGAATAGCATTAGTTTTTCTTGCTGAAATTAGTGCATTAGAGAATTTGTTATATTTTCTCTTATTTATCAATTTTTGCATTGTTGGAAGTGAATGGAATCTCTCTCCTTACTTTAGTTAGGACTCATCAAATTGAAAATGTTACATTATCATATTCGATTGCATTCATTTTGGGTCAGGTCATAACACCATTGGTTTCATATCCATTTAATCTGTGAGTAATAACAACCCAAATAACACAACATTTAATAAAATTTATTTAGAAATTTTTACATTTTCTAGGGCTATTTTCACCAATCTAGCTTAGGCTAGTTCTTTGGAATAGGTTGTAGTTAACTTTCCAAAGCAACTAAACAAACAAGTAGCATATTGCAGCAGGAAAAATTCCAATTGTTGCAATTGTGCTCTGGGAAGCTCTTCTTAAAAGAGTCAAGCACGAGATGATGTCGGAACCAGTGAGGTAATCATACCTATCTCATTGGGAAAGATAGTAGATGTGCATGTATTAAAAATGGTAAACCTCGGATAGACCATTTTCAAGGAGCCTGGGGTCACTTATTGGTAAAACTTGGATTATATCAAGGAGCCTTCAAGGGGATTGAGCTTGATACTCTACCCTTGCGTGTATATTGGATCGTAGACTGTTCCCACAGGTGCAATTGTCTCATTCTGTGACCTTAGTGGCCATAATCTTTAGGATTTTTCCCAAGGTGACGATGGAGGGAAGGTCCCACTGTACTTGGAGCAGACGTTGACTAGACTCACTTGGACTTTTCGGAGGGTGCATTTCACTTCGAGATGGCATAGTGGAGGTACTTGCACCAGACTGTTTCATTAAGCAGGTTGTCAGGGTAACTGTTATGACCGCTAGTTTTCGATATTAACTTCTACGACATTGGATTTCATCACCAACTAGTGTTATTCTTGTGGAAAAATACTGTTTGTGTGTGGTGTGACTCCTAGATTTGATAACGCTTGTTAATTTGTTTGTTTTTACTTTTTAGAGACCTTAGGCGTGAATTGTGAACTTTAATTGTTAGGTGTGAATTGTGAATTGTGAATTGTGAATATTTTTAAATTGTTAATAAAATTCACTGAAATTTAATATAATGGAAACAGTTCTGGAATTTACCAACCAAGGAACCCCTCTTAACGAGAATCCTAGTACTTTTCCTGTCTTTGGAAATGTTGGTCCTCCTTATATGGTACATTTTCATTACCTGGATTTACCATAGGTTTACCGGTATGGTTATTTTCAACTTCATTGGCCTCGAATACTCCAACTGTTCCACCTCAAATAGATGCTTCACCTCAACAAAGTTCACCATCTCAACATCACCAACCTCATGTTGACCCTTTACCTTCTTCGCCCAACATGTCTTCCTCCCTTTCTTCCTATTCGCTTAGTAAAAGCCTTGATGCTAGTAACCAGGTGGCTAAGAAGAAGAAGAAAGGGAAGAAAAAGAAGAAGCAAGATAAGAAAGAAGTCAACCAACTAACCATGGCTGTAAGTGTTATAGTGTTGAGGAAACCTCCAACATGCATTGTAAACCCAAATACCCTTGCAAGCTTTGTAAGGGTGACTACTTCCCTATCAATTGTCTTATTATTCCAAAAGTCTTGGAAGTATGGTAAGAAAAATCCCATCAACTTACCATTGATCCATCAACCAGTGATTGTCAGGTTCCTGGGAAAAAGGGTAAAGTTATGTTTCATTGTAGGTTATGCAAATGGAGTCATCAAACTCACATTTGCCCTCACATGGATGAAGCCTCAAAATTGTTGGAAAACCTTGATGTTCCACAACAACAACTTCCAACTGGTTATCATAAAATTTCTCCCAACCTACCGTCAAATGAATGATTGATCTAATTCCAAGTACAGTCAATCCCACTCTTCCATTGGAGAGTGAAAATCATATCACTCAAGTTTATGATCCATTAGTTGATCAAGTGGTCGACTTGATTTCTCATCCGGTCGATCCCACTCACCCTATAGAGAGTGAAATTCATACCGCTCAGGTTCTTCTTGTTACATCAGATTCTTCTACGCCCGGGGGCATTTCACTTGTTTCTTCAGTACCCCCTCCAAGTACAGAGGTTTTTTCCTTTGATTGGAATAGACTGACAAAACCTCATCTTCCTTATTTCATCCCTTTCCAATTCATTGTGAATTTTTGTGGTAAGAATGTACGTCGCACAAATATAGATGAAGGTGCTTCTATTAGTATTTTATCCTCAACTTCTTGGCAAGATTTGGGTTCCCCATAGAATCTGTCCGCTTTTAACAGAACCATTAGTGAACCTTTAGGGATCCTTCCTAAGTTTCCTATTACCTTGGAAGGTAAAACTGTCTGTATTGATCTTATGGTAGTTCGAGCCCCCTTGGATTTCAATTTTCTCCTTGGGCGAGACTATTTATATGCAATGAAAGCTGTTGTATCGACACTCTTTCGCGTGATGTCTTTCCCTCAAAATGGAAACATTGTGACTGTAGAACAGCTTTCATTCGCCTACCAATAATCTGACACCCATGAATTTTCCTTATACGGAAGTGGTATCTCCCATGCCATGGGTTAATTATGTGGCAACTAGTCCCATGATTTCAGTTACTGATGCAAGCGAGCCTCTCACTGTTTTCTCGACTTCCTTTGACTTAGATCCAGTAATTGACACGGTGGACCCTATGGGGGAATTTGAACATGATTTTCTTATCCCTATTGAGTCCCTTGACATGTGTTCCTTCCATAGAACTGTTCTTCCTTCTGATGAAGACCTCTTGGAGGCCATGATCGATGTGTGTCACTTGACATGTGTTCCTTTCAGTTGGAAGCCATTATCAAGGCCCTTATGAGGAGAGTTCCTGTTACTGTGTCAACCTCGTTAAAAAATGAAACAGGTTCCCTTGAGGATAGTTATTTTACTGTGTCAACCTCGTTAAAAAATGAATCAGATTAAGAGGATAATTCCTGTTACTGTGTCAACCTTGTTAAAAAATGAAACATGTCATCCTATGAGGATATTTCTTTTACTGTGTCAACCTTGTTAAAAAATGAAACAAACCCTTATGAGAATGGTTCTTTTCCTGTGTCAACCTCGTTAAAAAATGAAACATGCCCTTATGAGGATGGCTCTTTTCCTGTGTCAACCTTGTTAAAAAATGAAACAGTTCATATAGAGGATAGTTCCTGTTACTGTGTCAACCTCGATAAGTAATGAATCGGGTTTTGAGGATAGTTATTTTCCTGTGTCAACCTCATTAAAAAATGAAACAGGTTACCACAAGGATAGTTCTTTTAATGTGTCAACCTCATTAAAAAATGAAACATACCTTTATGAGGAGAGTTCCTATTACTGTGTCAACCTCGTTAAAAAATGAAATAGGCCCTTATGAGCATAGTTCCTTTTCTTGTATCAAGCTCATTAAAAAATGAAACAAGTTTCCATGATCATAGTTCTTTTTCTGTGTCAAGCTCGTTAAAAAATGAAACAAATCCTCTCCTAATTGATTCGAGTCTTTGATTAGATCTCGTAAGTGTTAAATCGAGTCTTTCATCTGATCTCGTAAATGAACCTTTATTCCATCCAGCTATTATTAACCAGTATTCTACTTAGTTGAATGCAATGAAGCTTGGGGCGCATGCGCTCTAGCAAGTTACGCTTGGGGGGCATTGGAAAGCCTATCTCAAGCAAAGTTTTCCTATGTTTCAAGCTTGTGTAAAAATGAAAAAAACCTGTCTCAAGCACAATTTTCCTACATTTCAAGCTTGTGTAAAAATGAAACCACTCTTAAGCATAGTTTCCTACGTTTCAAGCTTGTGTAAAAATGAAACCACTCTCAAGCACAATTTTTCTCTGTTTCAAGCTTATGTAAAAGTGAAACTACTTTCAAGCATAGTTTTCCTACGTTTCAAGCTTGTGTAAAAATGAAACCCACTCTCAAGCATAATTTTTCCTATGTTTCAAGCTTGTATAAAAATGAAGCCTATCTTGAGTCCATTTTAGTTATTATTTTCAAGACTCATTAAACTCATGAAAATCCTGAGATTACTTTGCTATCTTTCATTCTCGTAAAACACATCAAAATGCCGAGTTATTTCCGTCTTTTCCTCCTCGTAAATTAAATTGAAAGATGGCCATATGAGTACACTTTTATCACTTTTTCGGGCTCTTGAAAATTACGAAAAAGTGAAACCCTAGAGTTCTCATTTAAGCCCTTTTTCAGACTCTCTAAATATGAAAAGATTTCCGAGTACTTGAATATTCAAACTCGTTAAAGGAAGTGAACGATTGTACTTTCAGTATTAGTTTACCCCTTTTCTGGACTGAAATGGAATATTTACGAAAAAGGTATACGTTGACTAATCATGGTCAATAGAGTTCTCTCCTGGATTATTTTATCCTTTTTCAGGCTTGAGAGACTAAATTTATGAAAAATTACACCCACAGAGTTTTCTTAAGTTTTTCTTCTGACTCCCTAAAACTGAAAAACACTGAGTTTCACCTATACTGGACTCGTTAAAACTTAACAGTAAAGGACCTGTAAATTACAAACAAGAATGAACAACTCCTTCTTAGGGCTTGATTTTAATACTAAGTTGGACTCATCTGAAGGACGAGCTTATATAACAAGCAAATGTTATCCTCCTCAAGCTTGTCAAAAATAAAGAGGTACTTACTAGAAATGGTGGGGGAAAAGAGATAAAATGAATCAAGCTGTCACACTTCGTTTTAAAAAAATTGTATACCACTCTTGAAGACGACACTTTTGTCACATTCATATTTGGGTTGGGGAAATCCTTTGGCCAAACAGTTAATCGAACCACATTGAAAGTCTTCAACTGGTTTCTGGGTATTAGCTTTAGGTCAATCGTCACCATCTACAGTGTCGTTATGTGTTGAAGAGATCAGTTCTATAAATCATTCATTGCAAACATTTGTCTCCATTCACGTTGACCATTCCTGAGTCAGTCCTTGCATATATTTCTTCAAAACTTGATCTAATGGTTTCGTGTCGTGGGCTTTCCTACGACGGATCACTTTCTATCAACGACAGATCATCATCTAGAAAGTTGATCTAGAATCCTATCAGTACCTTGGGATCTGCATGTCCTAATGGCAGATTTCTCGCCCTCGATGACAGGTCGCATCATTGACCTTCGATCGAATGATTCTGTGAAGTGTTCGACTTCAAATCGTTTATTCACACTTCATAGTTTGTACTGATTACTTTGAGAGCCATTGTCATTATTGGTGGTTTCTCTCACACTTGTTAACGTTTCACATCATTGACTGGTAATAAAGTGGTTTCTACCATGTTCGACTTTGACACAATAAATTTCATGGATAGAATCGTACTAGTTTGAGTGGCGGAAATCAAGACCCTGGATCTAGTTTCTACCATCCAGGTTGTGAGGAGTTTTATTATTCATCATGTAGTAGACTGCTTATGATGGGTGGCTGCATCCATGCTGTGTCTACTATTAATGTAATTCTAAAATCGTTTCTGTATCAGAACATGTAGTTAGTTTTGATCTGAGTATGGGAATGCCTACCTCAACGATGACATACATACATACATACATACATACATACATACATATACATATACATATACATATACATATACATATACATATACATATACATATACATATATTCATTCTTGCATTGAATGTTTTTTCCAGGTTTCAACCGGTGTCCCTGCAGCTCGATCCTCGGAATGATAAAGCACTTCACTCTTTAGAACTCTTCAGACTTTGCAATTTAGGGGGAAATCTGTTACACTAAAATTTGTCACCATGACATTTAACTGTCTATATGGGTTTATCATTACCTATTTATTGCTCCCTTAAGAGGTCCAAAATCATAAAGTTCCTAAATCAAGTCTTGGAATTGGGAAAAAGCCTATTAAAAACCGAAAAATCCTAACTCCGCACTTTTCCTAGTCATTTCCTACGATACCGTGGTTTATTGCTATAAAAACTGCGGCACATCCTGCACGTTTTTCTCATTAAAACTGTGGACCCCCGTAAAAGGTAAAATAAATAAAAGTAAGTTCTAGAAGCCCAATTGGTCAAATATTCTTCCAGTTGGGGCCTTTTAGAAGCGCTATCTGGTCGAGCTTCGCCCCTTCCATTCATGAACCTTTATCCCTTCATAAATGGAGCTATCCCTTGGATTTTGGAGCTAAAATCCCATGGTGAGAGGGATTTATCCCTTCCTTATTGGAGCTAAAACTACCTCCCATCTGCTATAAATTGAGACCATGTTTCAGTCTCAAGGGTACTTACTACTTAGCTTGTAGAAGAGAATTGCTGAAGAAATTATATTCTCCACATTTGGCATCATTGGCATGAGAGAGATCACATACTCATAACCATAGTCTTATGCTGATTCAGAGAGTTGTAGTCTTGTCAAACTAACAAAAATGGCTGTTCGGGACCTCGGAAGAACCTGTACAAACATCAAGGCATCAATGTTGTAAGGTTTCTTCTTTTATATTCAAAGTTAATACAAATGGATTCTATTTTCTCATTGAGTTGTTCATTTATCTTTTGAATGATTTAATTCTTAGATTCCTTGGTCACTAAGATAGATTATTGCTTTTGAATTATCATATCTTGCAGATGCTTTTGATCTTGTTTTCTTGTCTTTGATTGCAGATCTTATATATTGGATCGATACCTTCCGGAATGACTGGATTGAAGACCGAGTAAGCGTTGGAATTCAGGTAGGATCATATCTCCATAGTTAATTAGTAATTCTTAAGCAAAATGGTCTAGAGGAAATGGTCTACATTTGTCTGTTTGTTTCTAGATATCCTTAGGATACTAGGGAGATCGCTCTTATCCGCATGAGGGATTTGTTCGTTTAACAACCACTTGCACAATCATGCACACAACACCACTTGTACATTACACCATATGTACATCATGTGCACAACACCATATTTACATAGCACCTCATATCCAACATGCACACAATACGATATGTAAGCAACACTGCATATCCAACATGCACATAACACCATCTATAAGTAGCACTGCATATGCAATATACACACAAAACCATATATACAATATACATACAATATTATATGTACACAATGCTACATATGTTACATGTACACATCACCATAGGTACAACCACGGAATATACAACATGCACAACATATACACAAAAATAGTATTGCACATCCATAGATCACACATTGACCCCACAAAAAACATTTCTTCTAGTGTCTTTATGCTATCCATGCTCACCCTAGCATGCCATTGATCACACTACCTTCACTTCGCTGATGTACCCCTCAACATTACTTGTCCATAACATAAACATAGGCATAATACAAACATAAGAAATCAATTCATGTCCACATGATACTGACCTCATAGACCTATGAGGGTTACGCTTCCCACTTTATTCCTCATAAGACCAAGAACCTCTTCATGCCATTCACATGCATAAGCAATCATTCCTCCACAAGAATGATCCTTGAAAACCATATCATATAGTAACATAGATACATATATACATACATATATATAATCATTATCCTAAAACAATCATCATCCTGTGAGACAATGACATACATACACACATATATATAAGTAAAAATTTAGCATTAAATAATCATTATCCATGACGACCCTGTTAGACACGACATACATACATACATACATGTATACATATATAAACACTAGCATAATCATGATCACATCATAATTACCAGATAAGATAAGGTCAAGGTTAAGATAACTTCCTTTATCTGTGCACACCATGCACAACATTGAGAACAACAATTCCCAACATAGCCAAGGAATTTGACGCCTCACATCCATTTAATTTACATTTTTAGTTACCTTTATTATGTCTGTACTGCCACCGTCCATGTACCACAATGGACCCAACTGGTCCAACCGACTATCATATTCTTACCTTCCACTGCGCTTACTCATGCGTTGAGCTTCATTCGTGTCTTACATTACCTATTGGGTACCACACAACTCTCCTGAGCTTCGTCAAATTTCATCTTTCCCAACCAATTCCAAATACTCTCAAACATAAAACAAAAGAACAAAAAGAAACAAGAAGAAAACCATGAGAAACTGAAATTAATACAACACTGCAACAAAGTGGCAAGGCCTTGCACCAGACAAACAAAACTGCAAATCAAGTGCAAGAAAATCACAAAGGACCGAAAGCATAAAACTAGCAACAAAAACCATGATTTAATCCCAATGGTTTCCAAGGAAATCTCAACCCGATCCTTTTAAAAGACTTCATGGTAGTCTCCTTTACCATGCAATCCCCTGCATCATACTACCATAAACACACAACTGTCAGTGCATAAATAAACATAACAATGAGCTAGTTACCTTACCTTTTTGTGCTAGTGATGCTTCCTTGTAACTAAACAAAAACATGTTAGCCATATGTATCAACATCAAGACAACATATTTATCAATTCAAAATCAATGTTTACCAAGGTTAATAACCATGTCATAATCCACAATCAACTCACATTCATTGGTCATAATACATAATGCTACAACTATCTCCTACTTATACTCAAGTTCATGTCAACTGTCTCAACACATATGTGTTAGCACAACCATCTTAAAAAAAAGATCATTCCTTCATTCAATATTACAAACACATATACTCATGTCATGCAATTAATCAAACATTCAACAATAAATAGTCGACATAATAGACACCAACACTCAAACACCAAATAGATGACATAATAAAACATTCAAGTACAAATTAGATGACATAAGCAATCTCATGCCTTAATGTATCTTAGGGGAGGCTCTATTTTTTGCACAATCAATATAAATTACCATGATATAAATTCACAACATATCAACCCAATCATAAATAAGGTCATGATATCCATAATAATATCTAGATGCCCTAAACTCATAAACAATTGTCATTCATGCATAAGAATCACATGTGCACATTCAACCGAGATCAATACAATATCACAAATATATCGACTCATACATGAACTTAATAACCCTAACCATCTGCATAAGCCAATCCAAATCAATACGATACATATAACATCAAGATCTTAATTGAATAACCCTAATCATCAATTTACCAGCACATAACAACAAAAGCTATATATCATGCTCATCAACAACCTGTAACCTAATCATAACGCTAAATATCATACAAAAAAACAAGTTAACCTATATAATACTGATCAACAACATATAACATAACTAACATAAAACAACAATAGCAATGCATACCACCACAAGTTGCTATCATTCATGACTATCCGACACATGTACATATAACCGCACTAATCAAATAGAATCTATAATGTATGTAACCATAACATCAATAGAATGAAAGGAATACTCATAACCATAATGCATATAACAATCCTTAACCTACATACCTACATGCCTAACATCCAAATTTGTATGAAGACATGCTCTTGCCTCGAGATCCAATGCTGCAAGTTCACTTAAATGGTCTGCATCTCCTACTCTATCTTAGGAAAAACATTAGCATCATAACATACCAATATCATCATGATTACCTAATATGCATACAATGAACTCATGCACAACAACCTAAATCAAGCTGATGTAAACAATATGCACCCACTTGACATGTATAACCAATCACGAACAACCAATGCATGTTCAACATATGACATCACATAAGTAAGCATACATGGATAAAACCAAAGCATGACCATATGTAACCCTAGCATAAGCAAGAAATGCATGTAAAATATGTAAGAAAGCGTGCAAGAATAATACACAACAACACCATCAACACTTCCATGGCGACACTACTGCCACCATGGAAAACACAACACAAATGCAACAAGCACGTATAGAGCACAAGCATACTAAAAAAATATGAAACCAACATAAATGCATGATAAACACACGACCCATCCAGTCCGAGGGTTGAACCATGCTCTGTTACCAGTCTATAGTATCTGATACCACTCTATGGTATCTGATACCACTCTATGGTATCATATATCAACCAAAGAGAATGGAAACTAGACATCACCCAAAGAGAATAAAAACCATACACCTCCCAAAGAGAGCATAACCATGCTCTTCTACCACTATATAACACCCCCTTCCCACATCTACCCAAGTAATCGGCCAACCATGGTAAACATATGACGAGAGGCTACTAATATGAGATTCAACCTCCTAAGTGACCTTAAGGAAGTGGAACCGATGGAAACAAGACAAACACACCATACACAACATCAACAACATCCCCAGGAGGAAACCCAACCTCCCAGACCCCTGTATCCTAAGGGAGATTTACTTTTTGACCAATTTGAGGGTTAGCCAGAAGCATCCCAAGGCAAGGTAAGTGGCCAAAAGTATATAGTAGCAGGCATGCCAAGGCTAGGTAGTAGAACGGCCCGGTTTGGTCAATTTTGTGCCTACAACTCCAGGATTTGTGCCACCTTTTTAGCCCCAACGCCCAGGTTATTACCCAGAACTTAATGAAATTGTAGGAGATGAGAAATAAATTTAAGACAAAGGTACGAAAGCAATCACATCATCAAGAACTCATCCAGAACCCTCCTATCCATGACAGGTATTTCGTCAAACATGTCACAAAAATTGCATCTACAGGTATAAACAACATAATTAAACACAGGGGTCTCATACTTATTTGAGAATCACTAGGAAGCATTGCTCCCTTACATCATAAGCTTCTATACAATCTATTTGACCACAGATACATTTGGTATTCATTTACAAGCAAAAAAATGGAGAAATACATACATCATCACTGATAAATTACATTCTTATAACCATCATAATAAGAACAAAAATACAATAGATACAACAAAAATATAATACACATAATAACCATTGCAATTATACATCAAATACCAAAAAAATTAGCTTCTCATTAATGAGTGTAAAAACCAACCAAAGATGGGACTTCCACATTCCACCCGACCATAGATTTTCTAAGCCAAATCTCTCTTCAGCCAATCACCCTCGTGCCATATTCTAAGCATGAATGTGGGACTCAAGCCGAAATAACCAACCAGGGCATCACGAGGCTAAGCCACCTCACCCTCATAAATTATTAACTAGGATTTACCATGATCTACACCTGATCACTAAGCCAAGACAAGCATGGATATCACCGGATTCTCTTCGCCTAAACCGTGAGGAATTTTCCTGTCTCCTAGTCTCTTAGGCTTTACCGCAACCAATAATCTGAATCAGGGTCACTAGGGCCTAAACCGAGACATAATCTCCAGGCTTTACCGTAATCCAAAACCCATGATTCCTAGGCTTGAAATGGAGAACAAACCACCACCTCTTAGGCTTTCCTGCAATCCAAACCTAGATTCCTAGGCCCTAAACTGAGCCAACAAATGATCTGGTTCTATAATTAAGAGATCCACCTCACTCAGCTTCGGATCCATTTGGTAATACAAATAAACCAAAACATGAGAACTCCACAACACCATGGCTATCCGGAAATGGCAAAGCTAGGCTTAATACATTGTCAGACATGGCAAAACCCATGCCAAGACAACAAATAACCACATGCAATAGCATGCATGCCAAATCTAGCAAGGAAATCATACATGCAGATCAATACCTGCAAGAATCCTGCTGTAGCTACTTGATTCCTGCTCGTCCTTGCTTGCTTCCTCCTTCTTGCTTTCTTTCCTTTCTTGGTCCAAAGCCAAAATTTCTCCAAGAAAAATCTGTGTGTCGAAGAGAGAGAGAGAGAATAATGGGAGAGCTCCAAAAATGTGAGAAAAATCTTAGAAAAATCTTGCCAATTGTTCCTTAGAAGCCTTTTTATCCATGAGGCCTCTATTTTCTTCATTTTCCATTATTTTCCTTCATTTTCCTCCTCACATGCAACCTGTGACCTTTGATCTCCCTTTTCTCCTATTTTCCATTATTTTCATAAATAATTGTGCCAAAAATTCCATTTTTCCTTTCGAAAGACTTTGCCAATTTCCTTAGACATTATAAACCAAATGAACACCGCCTAGGATGTTTTACCCACCATTCAAATTTTAATACGTGTCCCATCAACCATGGTTATTATTTTTAGTTTTATTACATGGAATTTTTACCAGGGTTGTTACATTCTTATCACAGTATTGTGATTACTTTGATTACAAGATTTCATTAAAATTGTTTGTGTTGCTATGTGATAACATTGAGGATTTCCTCCTCTTTCATCCTTATTAGCTTGTTATTTTATATGAAGGTATTCTTCAAGTTTTCAGTGATGCATACCCCGGTATTGGGTCTATTCATCCATTTCGTCAAGGACATGGTCCAGTAGATCTATATTCTATGTTGTGCAAGGTACGACACCATGAGCTTGAATGAATTGATTTTCTATTCCTCTACTTCACACAAAGTTGCATCTCTGCTATTTATGTGTTGATGTTTAATTTGTAAGGCTGGGTGCCATATTTTGTATGTTGTCTCAATGCTGTGGTGACCTGGTAAATCACTGCTTGAATAACTACTTATAGCCATGGTGCCGGTTTGATTGGCACTCTAGTAGTGGGTATTGATATATTGGTTATTTCTATTAATAAATTGTCTGGAAACCATTTCATAAATTGTAGTAGCATGAGCTTTTTTTCACTGTAGGGTTTCCTTGGCACTGCATACAATATGGAGTAGCTGTAACAACCCTAGTGAAAATTCCATGTAATAAAATTTAATAAAGGAAAAATGATGGGACACTTATTCCAAGTTCAATGTTGGGAAAAACATCCTAGTGGGTGTTCATTTCAGTTATTATGGCTAAAGGAAATTGGTAAATGAAATGGGAAAGGCTTTGGAAAGGCATGAGGCATTAATTGGCAATTTATTTATGAAAATAATGGAAAATAGGAGAAAAGGAAGGCGAAAGGTCATAGGTTGAATGTGAGGAGGAAAATTAAGGAAATAGAGGCCTCATTAATAAAAAATCTTATGAGGATCAATTGGAAATATTTTTCTCATTTTTTTTGTCAGTTCAGTTTTGGAGCTCTCTCATTATTCTCTGTCTCTCTCTCACACTCTTGGACACAGAGTTTTCTTGGAGCACTTTGGCATTGGATCAATAAAGGCAAAGAAGGCAAGAGGAAGGAAGGAGCAAGCAAGGAAGCATAGGATCAAGTAGTTGCAACATGATTCTTTGTAGGTATCAATTTGCATGTGTGTTTTCCTTGTTATATTTGGCATGCATGGTGGTGAGCCCTGGTATTGCAACAAGAGTGCTGCAACTCCTAGGGGCTACCCTACTTTACTTTATCAACTCGGGGTTCGTACAAACTTGGAGGTAACAATGCTATATACACAACATATGCATTCTACTCATGTCATCCTCTTCCGCTCTATGAAAGGGTGCTACTTCTAGGGTTTCTCGGTGAACTCTGTCACAGTTCAATGAAACTAAAATAAATTGCAGAAAGGAAATGACAGAAAGGAAACTGAATTAAATTGTTGAAAATAAATGACAAGAAAGGAAACTAATTTTAACTTTCTAAAAAGAAATGGTAGAAAAAAAACTAATTTAAACTGCAGAAAGGAAATGACAAAAAGGAAACTAATTTAACTCACTGAAAAGAAATGGCAGAAAATAAACTAATTTAAATTGCAGAAAGGAAATGATAGAAAGGAAACTAATTTAACTTGTTGAAAATAAATGGCAGAAAATAAACTAATTTAAATTGCAGAAAGGAAATGACGGAAAGGAAACTAATTTAACTTGCTGAAAAGAAATGACATAAAAGAAACTAATTTAAATTGGAGAAAGTAAATGATGGAGAGGAAACTAATTTAACTTGTTGAAAATATATGGCAGAAAGGAAACTAATTTAAACTACACTTCACTTGGCCAATTGGCTAAAGACACCCTACTTATCTTATGCTCTATCTACCATGTTTCTATCCATGTAGCTAAGCTATCCATGACTTAATTCTAATTGAAAAAGTGTGGATTGCAGTCCAAAGGGAAAGGGCTAAATATGCTAATGGAAGGATTAACACACGAAACAAGGCTTAGAGGAGTGAAAAAGGTGTTTGGAATTTATTACAACGCATAATATCGCAAATATGCTTTGGAGAGGGAGGTCTTGAAAAGTGCGATGGTGGAATTGTGATGGGAGGATGGAAATGCGATATGCGATATTGCAATATTGCAATATCGCAAGGTTGTTGGAGAAGCAGAAGTGCAGTCGGGAGGAAAGTGCGAAGTACGAGATGCGATGAGGCTCGAATTGCGAAATGCGATGGGAGGATGGCAATGCGATATGTGATATGCGATAAGTCAGATGACGTGGCAGAGTACGGAAAGAATATCAAAATCATGGCTTGGAATGGGAGAGCATAAACATAGAACGCAAGAGATATGTGATTTGCAATGAGCGAATTACGGTGAGCGGGAGTTTTGAGGAGAATGGCGGAGGTCAAAATTTTAATTGGTTTTTGTGAATAAAAAGGGTGCGACAACTGTTAAGGAGAGAAGAACGAGGGAAATGGAGGCATAAAAATAGTGCTCAGGCATGAAAACACAACTGAAAAATGAAGTGGGACAACTTGATGAACTTCTCTGGGACTGTTGATACTTATTCCTGCAAACAAACTTGCAGATTCATGCATGGAAAAACAGACAAAATGCGTGATAAAAACAGTGAACAGAAAACAGTTTTTTGGCCTGTGGGAAGGTCAACCTTGCTCGAACTCTATTGACATAGATGCGAAGGGAAGGCTTGACCAAAAATTTTGGATTTTTCCTCTACTCTATTACTCTCGTAAGCAAATGAAGAACTACAACAACAAAATGAAATAAAAAACTAAACAACGACGAAGCTATCAGAAACAGAAATAACTAAATGACAGAAAAAGAACTAGCTAGATGACAGAAAGGAAAGAATGATAACATCAGAGAAGCTGAGCCACATGGGTTGGGCCTAACCCATGAGCCCAACTCTCTGGAAATAAATTAGTAAGATGGAGTCTGTCTGCTCATTTCAAGTAGAGAATAGCCTCATTACATTTCTAAAAGTTTAATCACTGAGTATAATAATAAAAAGCTTAATAGCTTGCAGCAAAAGTCTTGAATGGAATCGAATTGACCAAAATGGCCTAATTATCTCTTGATCAACTTTATTTATCCTCAAGGGTAGCTACCAATAGCTCCCTAAAAAATAGTGATTGATTCCACTTTGAATCCAAGTAAACCATAGATTAAGTGCACTTCATCTTCAGTTTTCTTGGCTGCCTTCGATAGTTAAGGATGGTGGACACCCCCCTTGAATCTCTCCAAGAGTTCTCAATAATTTCTTGATATTGTGCTCATTTATTCTTCAATATTGATCTTCTAGTGGCAGGGAGAAAGTCACTAAATTATCTCCTTCTTCAAATCTGCATAATTTGCCCAATATTCTCACAATATTCTACAAAAATAACCAATCTTAGGCACAAATATGAAATTATCTTTAAACCTTCCTAAGAACATATTAAAGCATAAGAAAATATTATTAAGTGCATAAGGAGATATTTAATATATCTTTTCACGTGCATAACGAAGGTAGATGGGCCTAAGAAAGGTTAGATGGGCCTTAATTTATGTCTAATTTAGAGTCCCATCACATGGTATTTCATGTGGTTCTTTTCTGTCATGGCATGGGTTTTTCCAGGTGTGACAATGTTTTCAGCCTAGCCTTGCCATTTTCGGATAGCCATGGTGTGATGGGGTTCTCATGTTTTGGTTGAGTTGGATTTCAGGATGGATTTGAATCTGAGTGAGGTGGATCTCCAAAAGGAAAAACACATGGCCTAGTGAACCCTAAACCAGAATGTGGACTACGGTAAATCCACTGGGCTAGTGACCCCTGAACTAGATTGTGGGTTGTGGTAAAGCCAAGTATTGTGTGCCTCAGTGGGCCTAGGAATCCTCGATTGGTGAATGACATGATATATGGTAAAGCCTAGAGGTGGGTGCTATCCATAAGGCCTAATATTGTCAGGATGGGATATACGGTAAAGCCTGGAGAGTGGGTCTTGGTGTAGGGCATAGTGATCCCTGGATTAGACTGTGGATTTCGGTAAAGCCTTAGAGACCAGGAGACAGTAAAATTCCTCATTGTGTAGGTGGAGAACGCAAGTATCATCCATGATTGTTTTATTATTTCTTGGTTGGTTATGAGTCCCAAAGTCATGCTTGGAATATGACATGGGAGTGATTAGCTGAAGAGAGATTTGTATCAACCAATCTATGGTCAAGCGGAACTTCGTAGTGCCATCCCAAGTTGGTTTTTGCATTCATTAATAAGAGGTTATTTCCTTGAAATATTATGTGTAAATATAATGGTTTATATGTGGATTCTATGGTTGATGTACACTTGATATTTTTTTTATTATTATGCTGATTATAAGCATGTATTACGACACTGATGATGTATGGCTCTCCTCATGTTTTTAAATGTAAATGAATGAATAATGTATCTACGACATAATAGATGATAATGCAACTAATGATGTAAGGGAACAATTCTTCTTAGTGATTGTTGGACTAAATTAATCACTTTTAAATGACTAAGAAGGTACACATAAATTATCAATCCAGGGACGTCTTTTATTTCAATGACAGTTGCACTGTCTGTGTCGATACATCATACCAGAAGCAGAAATAAAAAAAGCAGAAAACGTTGCTGAACCAATTGCTGAAAATTAACACTCATGCAGGAATTAAAAAAGAGATCTACAAGAATGTAATCACAATTCAGATAAACCAGTATCTAGCATGCCACATGATAACTAAATTAGCTGTTATTTATAATTGAACCTGTAATAAATATCTGAAACTGAAGTAGATCTACTTACAACCGACACAACAACA
This sequence comes from Pinus albicaulis, assembly GCA_034641835.2. Classification (NCBI taxonomy): domain Eukaryota; kingdom Viridiplantae; phylum Streptophyta; class Pinopsida; order Pinales; family Pinaceae; genus Pinus; species Pinus albicaulis. The sequence goes on along the minus strand of CM076569.1, from coordinate 593,098,753 downwards.
ATATCACTCCACAAATACGCAGAAACAAATATGAGATATACTACAACTGCTTTATCATTGCAGTCCCTGCTAAAGAGGAGGGCCCTTCCTCCCTAGCAGGGCGCACAAAGAGATGAAAACTAAATAAGAATTAAATCAGTCAACACATGTAACAACAACAATACGATATTCTGTATTATGGTGATCAAAATCACAGAGTCAAGCTGGCGATACTATTCTGTGCTAACCCCCTGACCTTAAAGGTACGAGTGTTTATATAATAGTTACATATCCAGAAAATGAGGAACGAATCAGTCATGAGAATATTTTGATTATCATGCTGATAAAAATAAAGTAAATATAGTTACAATTGATTCCCCCAGCTAAAGTACTTGCATATCCCCATGCAAAAAATACCAGATTCCTTGACTATATCTCCTGTTTAGGTCAGTGAAATCGTAGGAACCGAATGTGTCTTCATCTGGAAACCTATACCCTTGAGCAACCACCAAATGTCTTGTACATGACTCTTCTTCATAATCACTCAGCACATAGTGGTCCTGGTATCCCCCTACTGGCATCCATATCAAAGGGAATTTGAATTTCAGTCCATTCTAGGAAGTGCCAAGGGATTTTATTACCTGGGTGTATGCTGGTACATGTGTAACAATAACTAAGAAATTTTGAAATGCAACAGGATCTCCTTCCAACAACTTAACACTACTAGATTCAGTGCGCTTGAGGCATAATGTTAGCGCTCGACTCTTTATCTGTGCAAACTGATTGAGGAAGAAAAACACAATTCTTCTCTGGTAGGCAGCAACTGGCTCCCTTATCCCATGAGTACTTAAAATCTTTCTAAATTCCCGCCTCAGTTCAATGGCCCTGCCTGGTTCAGCTTGAATCCATAATGTTGTCTTCTCTTCATTAGTCTCCATTGATTTTCTAGACAGATGCCACTCAATTTGATTTCTCATAAATGAAATGAAGGCATGTAACTGCAAGTATCCCATATACAAGAATACAATTTCTACCATTTTCATACTAGCGTGCTCACAAATAATGTTGTGCAAAAACAACTCACACAACAAGCTCCGTTAATCAAAATTAGAAGCGCGAAAAACATCTAAAATTGTGCAGGTAGAAGTACCCACATAGGGCCTGTCTTCCATAATAGCTTTTAACTAAAACAAATAATAAAGTTCCCATAGAAAAATAGGGTAGGACGAGGAAGGTCTCCTGCACCCCAACAAGTTGAGGGAAAGATCATGAAGCTTTCATTTATCATCAGTCAAATCCTGAACTTGTTGCTGTAACAACAACCACTATTCCTTCTGCTTCCATTCCTCCCAGCTTCTCTTCAATTCTTCCTTTGTCCATTTCTCCTGTAGGGAACTCATTTTCTTCTGATATTCTTTCAGTGAGATCATTCCCTTTTGTAGGGAAAGTGCTTTCTGTTTCCATTTCTACAACTCAGAGATCAATAAAATCTTCTCAGAACTCCATCCTACAGTGGGACCCGGTGTTCCACTACATGCAATATCAATGGTGGGTGTGACAACCTCTCTAGGGTGGGACTGCTCCACCTCAGCTGCTGGTTCTTGTGTAACAACAATGTCATAGGTGGTTTCTTGTGTAGCAGTCTTCTTAATTTTTCCTTGGTAAGCCACTGTGATGGGCCTCTAAATTAGACATAAATTAAGGCCCATCTACCTCTCTTATTCACATAAAAAGATATGTCAAATCTATCCTTCTGCACTTAATAATGTTTTCTTATGCTTTAATATTTTCTTAGGAAGGTTTAAAGGTCATTTCATATTTGTGCCTAATAATGGTTTTTTTGTAGAATATTGTGAGAATATTGGGCAGATTATGTAGATTTGGAGAAGGAGATAATGTAGGGACTAGCTCCCTGCCACTGGAAGATCAACATTGGAGAATAAATGAGCACAATATCAGGAAATTAAGGAGAAATCTTGGAGGTATTCAAGGGGATTTTCCACCCTCCTTAACTCTCAAAGGCAGCCAAAGGATCCTCATGAGATCCCCTCCAACAATTCAAATTCCAGAGGCAACCAAGCAACTCAAGACCAAGAGCACTCGATATTTGTTTACTGGGAGTCAAGTGGACTCAATCACCATTTTATAGGGATCTGTCGGTAGCTTCCCTGTAGAATAAATAGAGCAGAGCTAAAGCTATGAAGAGTTAGTCAATTCCAGGGGATTTGATTCCATTCAAAACCTTTGCTGCAAGCTATTAGGCTTTTGTTGTTTAAGACCTTCAGGATGTAATAAGACTGTATTTTTTGTAATGCAATCAATAGGCATATGTTGTTTTACTAATCTAGTTTCAGGGAGCGAGGGTCATGGGTTAGGGCCCAAACCATGTGCCTCAACTTCTCTGTTGTTTTCGTTATTTCCTTTCTGTTATGTAGCTAGTTTTATTTATGATATTTTCATTGCTATTATAGTTGCTGCTGTAGATTTAATCTGCTTATCTATGCTGTATAATAGTTGATTAACTCCATAAAACTGTGAGGCAACCTTCCCCTCACATCTCTACCGATAGAGCTCAAGGAGGGTAGACCTTCCTACAAACCAAAAATGCTTTATGGGTTATGATTCTTTGTTTCAAGGACTAGGCTAGAATTTATTTTTGTCTTTAGCGTGCACTGCCCATATTTCTTGCATAAATCGACTATTTAATTGTAGGCATAGGTATCCACGGAGAAGTTCATTGGTGCCTTCCCTCTTCATTTTCCATCTCTGTCTTCATGGCCTGAACATTGTTGTTACAACTGCATTCCCATCCTTTCTCTTCTTATCAGCTCTCACACCCTTTTTTATTCACAAAACACTTCAAAACGCTGAAAGTTTGACCTCCGCCCTCGCTCCTCAAAATTCCTGCTACTGTGCATCGCAATCGCACTGTGCAACCTTATTCCCTTTTTCACTTAAGACTTACCACAATTTCGTTTCTCACATCACACTCCGTAGTGTTTAGTTTTTTTCCTTTACACTTACCGCTCACTGTTGCTGGTTGCGATATCACAAATCGCACTTGGCACCTTTTCCCTTTCTCTTCAAGACTTACTGCTTGTTTCCGGTGATTGCAATATTGCGAGTCTAGGTACTAATTCTATGTACTAATTCAATAAATTCATTAGTTCATGAGTTCATGAGTCTAGGTACTAATTCAATAATATCATGGAATGATATGCAAAATATATTTCTAGAAAAATACAAAGATCGCGATCTTAGAGAATAATTTTTTAGAATGAACCAAGAAGAAAATGAGAGCCTTTAGTATCTAATAGAGAGGTTCATGTATAATGTTAAGAGATAAAAATTGCATCATTTAGGATTTGACACACTAAAAACCCTCTTACTTAGAACAATTAGGGATGAGTGGTTTGATCTCCTTAATCTCACGAGTAAAGGAAATGTATATCAATTGTCATTTAAAGAAATTTGTGAAACATGCAGGCGCATATCAAGAGGAAGGGAAAGAGTAAGTGAGTCAACATCAACATTGGTAAGGAAATATGAACTTGGAAATTTTCTTGACAACTTTAAAAAATAAATCCTTAGAAATATAAGTGAACAAGTAGAAATATTAAGAATGTAAAATGAGCAAAAATAAGATGCTGATATTTTTGTTATCCATGCAAAATAATATGCTACTAAATGTTGTTTTTCGTTCCCTGGGTTTAAAGAAGTTTACCAAGAAGACAATGGAGCAAGGAAATCACCAAAGAAGCTATGTTATGTAGCTCCGAGGATACCCTGGTAGCCTAGTCAACTTGATATGATGTAAGGACCCACTCCACAATTTCAAGCTTATTCACATCCATCTCAAACTAATTGGGACACACTCCCTCCTTGGCTACCTTGGCCATCTCAACCCCAAAACCAATCTTGGAAACATGGTTGGCAAGGACCTTATGGGGAAAATCCTCAACATCCGCAATATTTACCTCAATATCCTCCATATCGAACTCCATGCTATCCCTACCATCCACCTCCACCAAAACCAGACCCTCAGCCACATCCATCTCATATATCCATCCCCACTCAACTGCCAGTACCACCATTTCCAAACCCACACCATGAATTATCTCAGCTCACTTACAATGTTGAGGTAAAACACTTCCAAACATCTCCTCTTAATCTAGATGGTATTCATATTAGTTCAAGAAATGTATTGCAAAGAAAGGATTTTATTAATGTCATTGAAGGACAACATCAAGAAGGAGAAGATCCAAATGAGGATATCAAAAGATCGAGGGCTGCACTTGATGAAGAGCAGATATCAGAATCATATGTTGAGAAAGTTCCCTCATGTTTACCAGCATTTAATCCATGTGTTTAGGAGAACAATAAAAAAATAGAGGAATATTTGACTGCCATAATAGAAGAGGACATGCAAGGTGATCCAACTCAGCAAGTGAACCATGGGCATCGCAACTATATTGACATATGGTTCCAAAAAACCATTAAGTTGCGGAAACACACTCTTCTCTAATGGTACTTGATACAATCCCAGTCAAGGAAATTCATCTCTCATATTTAGGTACATGTCAAAGCATGTATTCCAAGTGTGCACATGATTTTATCTGTCATCTTGATGTGTACATGGTTCCATTGGAAGTATTCCTATACTTGAAAAGGTTTTATTTTTTCAAGTAGAGTAGGAAAGTGAAAAAAAAATGGAAATAATAAAATCTTAGATGAAAAACTCTTTGAGGCATCTAAGATTGGCTCACTGATTGAAAACCTCAATGAGGCGGTCATTGTGTTGAAAAAAGAAAAAAGAAAAATAAAATATCCTAGTTGAAAACAACTTTTGAGGCACCTAGGAAGACCTACTAGTGGAAAACCTCATTGAGGCATCTAGTAGGCCTTAAAAAAAAATAATTTGCATTTCTCCATGTATCTCTCTCTAATGAATGCAAGTGCTCTCCAACCTTTGCAAGCAGAAAAACAGCAAGATGGCACAAAAATAAAATTTGGTCAACACCCTGGTCAAAGGCACTTGTTACAGGACAAATGACCTCCTCATCAACTAAGAGGAGAAGGTAACATGGAAGGAAGAAAATGACCTAGACAAGACCCATTTTTTCCAAGGTAATGCTATGTCTTGCCCAAGGGGCATCGTTATTCGTGTTTGAATGTGAAAAGCGAAATATCTTGCGGAAAACTGACTGGCATTTCTATCTTTTTCTCAAAGAGAGTCAGTTCAAAATGGAAAATAAATGGAAAAAACCTTTTATTAGGCATTACAAAACACAAATAAACTCCTATGGAAGGAAAAAGCACAGAAAGCAAGGAAACATCTAGATTTTTCCCGATTTGAACGGGTTGAAAGAGTTGGCAAGGTTTTCTCTCTCCATCTCCTATAAGTTGGAGCTGTGGGCTCTTGGTCTAAGGTCAAAGGTTTGATTATATGTGGAGAAGAATTTCATTGTTGTAGTGTGAGGCTTAAATATCGACAAAGTTCATTGAGAGCTTTCTGCCTTGAGAATCATCACACTCGGAGATAGAGAAAGAGAGAGAGGAATTGGAAGATTGAGGAGGGCTTGGTGCAACTGACGGTTGTAATCCTCCTTTTCATAAATCAATAGAATGTCACAATTTTTGTTCAATCATCTATGTAGCATGATATGAATGGCTTAGATCTACATTGTTTTTATGTTTCTTGTATGCTATTTTAATTGATAGAAAGCTATATTGTTTTAGAGATTACACGGGTGCTTTGATTGGTTGCAGGATCTAGACTTGGAGCTGGTGAAGAAGGATCTCCACTTTGATGCTTGGTGTTCTCCATAGGATCTGCTGTCTACAAAGAGCTAATATTTTCCACCTCACTTTGTCAATTATATAGGATGAACATGTATGCTGTACCTTTGGAACTTTACAGCTAATCTGACAGTCTGCCTCGGGCACCAGAAAGCCCTGAGAGGGATACCCATAACCACCACCCAAGCATATTACCCTATAGCAGAAATGGTGACTCCACGGGGGAGTAAACCCCAAGTTTCTAGGTTGTTCCTATGACTTTACCTCTTTCCCTCTATTCACATATCCTTCCGACCAGTTTATATGCTCAATAATCATTTCGGAAGCTCACAGAGTAGAGATTAAACCCTGCTTAGCCATCTGTGCAACTTTATCCTGAGTAACGCTTCCCCTGTAAGTGTTTCAGTGCGTTATAATGCTGCTTATGTTGAGATATAGTGTGTTAGTCTCAATATTAATGCTCTGTAACCTCTGCTGGCCAACGGTACCCAGCCAAAATCTGCTGTTTACACCTCTATTGTGTTTCCCTTTGTCTGTGGAGTTATTGGCCATCATATTAGCTTATTTTGCTCGATCCCTGTGCTTTTTTACTAGTTAGCATTTTTGTCTTCTTGTTTAAAAATTTAATGTTAGTCGCATCTACTTTTTGAAGAAGAATTTTTTTTTATAGTTTTTTTAACTTAGCTAAATTAATTCTGAATTTTTTTTGTTAAAAAATTTGTTAAGAGAAGATAGATAGATGTCAAAATATTTAAAGTTGAACTATGTTATTTGAATGTTTGGTGCATGGATGTTGAAAGAATCTCTCCTTATAGAATAAACTCTTCATTGAAATGAATATTTAGAGCATGTTTTTGCATGGTTTTTGAGTCAGAGTCTCATCACATTTCATACGTCCACTCCCCCTCCGCAAGAATAATAATCAAGTACACTAAGAATCAAGCGATAATAAAATTAATCATATAAATTTTTCTGAGCTCACACCAACAGTAGTTCATGCTTGTATCTTGGGGTGGGAGAAGTGAGAAAATTACCCAAGATCTCAAAAGTTGAAACTAGAGTCATTAAAAAGTGAAATCCTACTGCACTCATATTATCGGGACCACTCCACTACCACCAAAGTTAAGCGCGAGACAACACCAGGGTGCATGAGAATGTAGCCCACCTTCGAGTGCATTCAGTGGGCATGCTATATATTGGGGTTCCCTCAAGGATGTAAAAACTAGATCGGGGATCTAGGTGTTCTTCCCATATAGCGTGTTGTTTATGATCATGACCCCCCTGATGATGTCTATGATTTGAGGTATCTTTAGTTGCCAGAGATTTTAGGGACTTACACGAGGTGACTGGGACGGGCTGTCCTGGTACCTAAAACATACAGACCTACTCTATCTTTGGTCTTTGGGAGGGTACTCGTCTTCACGAGAGTGCTTACACCTATTGTCTGAGGTTTGGGCGAAGCTCTAGAGTAACCGTAACTGTGTTTACGACCAACCCTCTCTGTATGCTATTATGATACTGGGTTTCATCTCCAGCAAATGATAGTACTCAGACAGGGCCACCCTGTTCTCGCTACTTGTTGATTGATTTTATAAAGTCCTTTTTTCTTTTTTCTTTTTTAGGTGTGTGGTTACTATCATTGAGACTTTATAATACATCACAAATGATTAAAATTTGCTAAAAATAAACAGGTCACTATGGCATCCTTCGATCCTCACCGTCTGTCTCGATGACAGCGAGGTCTCCCTCCATTAACACCGGAGGAGCATTCGAGTCTTGGTGAGCCCATGCCTTCTTTGGAAGAGCGGTCTCCAGTGACAACCCCTAATTTTCACATAGCCCCGTATCATACAGAGTTTCCAGAGGATCCTTTTACGGAAGGAGTCGTACCTCCTTGCAATCCTCCTCTCACTGACCCGTCGGCGCCAGTGCTAGTTCAGGTTACACCAAACCAAGATATGTCTTCGGCTGCACCAACATCCGTTTCACAACCGACACCCATGGGGTCGATGCAATTGGTAACCAACTTTGGTTCGCCACCATCTTCCTCGCCGTTGTTAGTTCTACGCTAATGATCGACAACCCCAATAGCTAGGCTATACTCGGTCCCAACAATTCGGTCACCACAACTGTTAGCGGACCTATGAACCCTTCGGGATCTTATCCTATTGTGACTGCGTCGGGACCCACGATTTCCGCTTCCGCTAGCGGGGCTACTTCGGTTCCTTTTAGCAACCCTTTTGGTTGGAACCCTTTATTGAGTTCAAACCCCTTGGCCACCATGCTAGGGGGCAGCGTCACCAAAAAATATAAGATTGGGGGCACTTCGATACCCCTACAGTCATTGGGACAAATAAGGAAACCTATTGTTAACGCTGTTCCTTTAAGTGGTCAAACTTCTGGTGTAGGGTCTATGCCATTGCTTAACTATGTGAATAGCAGTATGCCTTTGGCTAGCTCTATTGCGTCCATATGGGCGAACCAACCCAAAAATAAATTTGGGCAAGGGGGTAACCTTTACACTGGGGGAAACCAACAGTTCGCCCCCCAGTACAACATACCCTACAGATAGCAACCATACACCCCTACACCCCCACCCACAAGGAAATTTTATCAACAAAGTCCTACTTATCCCATTGGTAGCACATTGATGGGTGGATCCTATGGTCCGAATGGTTAGCCAATACTTCCTTAGCTAGATTCGGGGGCAAACACACAATTGCCATTTTTGGCAGCTCTAGACATCCCCGACATCTACAAACTGACCAATGATCCCATTAACCAGAACCCACTCTAGCCTCCAATACCACACAAGATTCTGTCTGACACCCCTAAATTCGATGAGAAACAAGGGGAGGATCCGGCTACGCACGTCACCACCTTTCATTTATGGTCTGTTTCTAACTCCATGGTGGATGATAGTATCTGGCTTCAAATTTTCCCCCGCACTCTCACAGGAAATGCTGCCAAATGGTACATTGAGTTACCACGTGGGGCCGTCAACACTTTTGGTGCCTTAGCTAAGGAATTTCTCAATAAATTCCAATTACCTATTAGATATGAAACCGGTATGAAACTCTTAACCTCATTGTGCCAAGGCACCACCACCCACATCTCCGATCACATTCATGAATGTAGATGTCGGCGGAGGCTCGTCAAAGCACCAATCCTGGATCATCTCTTATCCAACTGGTTTTGTAAGTCACTCTTACCCCCCCAGCTAAGGACTTTTGTTTTTCCGGTGCGGTCACGAAAGACCAATCCATTCGTCATGCACAACATTTAGATCTGATCTATTCGTAATCTGGCACACTATATGATTTACTCCCCCATGCCCCTGGTAATCCAAATCCTCCCGCTACTCAAAAACCCGGAGCACACGCCGATGGCCTCATTGGTGCAATATCCGGCATAGAAATAAAATAAAATAGTGGGAAAACCTCCTAGTCATCTTCGACTGTCACTGCCCCTAACCAATCAACTACTCTTCCTACTGCTGAGGTAAATTCTGTGCAATTTTCACAAAAAAACTAGTGGCAAGAACAAGAATAACAAGAAAAAGACCTCTTCTTCTGAAGAGCAGTTGGATACTTAGAATAATCCCAATTAGAAAAACGTTGCTAAGAACAAAAAAGGTAAGGAGAAACCCATGAAATTTCCTTGCAAAATCTGTGCGGAGGACCACTTGACATACTAATGTCCTCGGCTGCAGGAATGCACCGATTTTATCACGAACAAGGACTCTGGGAGGACACCTGACGTTCTTCATAATCCCTTCCCTAATCCACAACAGCAACAAAAACATGTCATGGTTGCAAACCCACCTCAACCCCCGCAAAGGGGAAACGGTGGTACACATCCTTCCAGTGAAGGATCGTCCGCCATTTATTGTGTTGAAAGTGTTGAACTCCAAACACGAGCCAAACTCTATGGAAATCCTATCATTGATTCTCAAGAACCTGGTACTAGTTCAAATCCACTACCTCCCAACAATTTGCATATCGAAAGGCCTGCTGCTGACCTTGCGATTCGTCCCCCCAAAGGGACACCTCGACGCACGACTCATAACACCTCTGCACGTGCTGCCCAAAACTACAATATTTTAGAAGATTTGGCGTAAGCACCATCAACCATGTCTGCACTCGAAGTATTGCAAAATTTCCCAACGCAAAGGAAAGCTTTGTAGAAATTATATAACTAATGCGTTATAAATCCGAGATTCTCCTGATCACACACTATTTGACTTCATGCACAATACAAAATATCTTCTACTATTGATCATTACTTGCGGAAATAAAATCAATTGCATGCACACATTAAAACCATAAAAATTCACACATATGAACACAATAATTTAAGGGAAATATTAAAGTTGAAAACCCCCAACTATATGTATATTATATGTCATAGAGATCATGTAAAAATCATCATACAAAGCTCCTCAAAAGCTCTCAGTACAATCTCCAATTGCTACACACTAATCAGGTCCGATCTAGAAAATCCCATGCACCGATCTCTGCCACCTGCTAGCCTGCCTCTACTGCGAAATCACTGCTGAAGAATGGCTCTGAATGAACTCGAATTGGTCCAGCCTTTCTCACGCAATCCTCATTGGCATCTCCAACTACTGTGTGTTTCAAATCATGCAACACTATAGTCACAACTAATAGTCACACTGCTCTTTCACCTACCTCTTCACTGGTCTCCACTGAAACTTTCCATGCAATGTAGTTAACTGATGTATTCTTTAGTTGATTAATGAGTTAATAATTAGTTAATTAATTAATAATTAGTTCACACCACTCTCACTAGTGTATCAATCAGTTAGACTAGATACAACTAGCTCAATTATGTTTAACTAAGTTAAACTGAACACAACTCCACCAACTACCTCAATAACTCCACCAAACTCTGTCACATGAGTTCTAACTGAAGTCTCCATGCAATAGCTCCACTTAACCCTTAGGAATAGCGTAATTCCTTTTGTGAGCTCCTGTGCCACATCTGTGCACTTAACTGAAGTGCTCCAAGAGAATAAGATAATGTTTATAGTCTAAATATTATTAAGAGCTAATAATATTCGACATATCTATTTTTAGACTGGCAGACATATCTATTTTTAGAATGGAAATCTAAAAATAGAATCCTTCCAATATGTCAAAAAATAAAAGTCCATCTATTTTTCCAACTTGACCAACCATCCACAAATAGCATCCTGCGACTCATAGAATATGATTGACATGTCTAAAAATAGACATAGTCTAAAAATAGACTTGCGCCAAAAATAGCCTGCGGGCCCACTTAGTGAAGGCGACTCTTTTCACTAAGCTCATCATATTGTTTCAATCTCAACACTCCCTCTCAATAAGATATGGATTATATGCCACTGCGATCCTACCCCTATGGTATTATAATTTTCTCCTGGTGAGCACCTTCGTCAAGATATTAGCATCCTGATCCTCCGTAGGAATGTAAGAAAGTAACATGATCTTCCGCTGCACAAAATCTCTGATATGATGATACTGGTCCATGAATCCATGTTGCCTCAACTCATCCTCCTGTCTGTACCATGATCCATATCCCGATGTGCCTCTGAGATATCTCAATACATGCTTGCCTGCCTTCCAAAAGAGCTTGGTAGGCTTAACCATAGCTTGTGGAAGCTGGTTAACATCGTAGCATATGTCAGGTCGTGTATTGACTAGATACATAAGCGAGCCCACCAACTGTCAGTAAACAATGGAATCCACTACCTCTGCCTAAGTAGCATCCTCTTTCCTCCATCCACCAGGAAGAGGAGTGTTGATAGGCTTGCAACCATGCATGTTGAACTTCTCCAGTATCTCTCGGGCATACTTGCCTTGAGACACAAACAATCCATCATTGCGCTGCCAAATTTCCAATCCCAGGAAATAATGAAGGAGGCCTAAGTACTTCATCTCAAACTCCTTTGCAAGATCAACATTGCATGATTGTATCAACAGTTTATCGCCTGTTAGAATCAAATCATCTACATAAAGTACAATGATCAACAACTTACCCTCAACCAATATCTGGTACAGGTTGGGATCTGCCTCTCTCTTGGTAAAACCAAGTCCGGTGAAATAACTGTCAATCTGTGTGTACCAAGCACGAGGTGCTTGTTTCAACCCATACAACACTCTTTTGAGCCTGCACACATGCGACTCACTGCTGAAGATCTCTAAACCTTCGGGCTGCGCTATGTACACCTCCTCCTCAATGATTCTGTTGAGGAACACAGTCTTCACATCCATCTGATGAATGTGCCACCCCATCTGCGCTGGGAGAGAAAGAATCGTCTGTATGGAAGAATACCTTGCGACAGGTGCAAATGTTTCCTCATAATCGATCCCCTCAATCTGTGAGAAGCCCCGAGCAACAAATCTTGCCTTGTACTTCTCGACGCTCCCGTCAGCTGCTTGCTTCACTTTTTAGATCCATCTCAAACCTACCACTGATTTCCCTTCTGACCTTGGGACAATCTCCCATGCACTATTTTTGACAATCGAATCATACTCTTCCACCATGGCATCTACCCATGCAGGGTCCTCCACAGCTTCCTCGAAAGAGGATGGCTCTGTCACGATACACTTTCTCATCAAAGACATGTATCCAGTATATCGGTCAGGTGACTGTCTCTGTCTGCGCTGTGATGTAGGTGCTCCTACAAACTTCTCTGCATCAAGATTCAGTCGCTCAGCTTCTGTAGTGCACTTCAGCCCTCTGATGGTTGGCGCTGCATGAGTGGTTTCTTCCACTCCATGAACCTCCTCTTGTGGCTGATCCACATCCTGAGGCTCATCCTTAGGAACTAATAGCTCCTCATCTGCATGCAAGTGTGGCTCCTTCTCAAGTGAACACTTCATGGCTTTCTCCTCATGAAATTTGATATCCCGTTGCACAACAGTCTTGCGACTGTCTGGAAAATACACACGGAGGCTGTGGGGTGTATCAAAGTTGTACCCCAAAATATCCCAACCTCGATGGCCGGCTCCAAACTTCTCTTCCCGCATCCTTCGTCACATGGAATGTAAATAGGTGAGCCAAAAATCTTCAAATGAGAAATATCAGCTTCTACGTAAATGCCTGTACTCATGCCAAGTACTCGAGGACAACGATTTTGCACATAAACCATAGTATTGCATGCCTCAACCCACAAGTGTATGGGAAGGCCCCGATCATGCAACATCGCCCGTGCAACACCCATGATTGTTCAGCTTCTTTTGCTCCACGACCCCATTCTCGCTATGGGTTATGAGGCGTTATGAGCTCTTTTCGAATTCCTTTCAGACTGCAGTCTTGAATTCGCTGAGATGAATTCACCACTGTGTTTGCTCCTAAGAGCTCACAAGCACATGCTTCCCCGAGTCTTTCACTCTTTCTCCACCAGTGCCTTGAACTCACAGAACTTAGAGAATGTCTCGCTCTTCTTTTGCTTGAAGAAGATCAAGCACTTTCGAGAAAAGTCATCAACAAATATCACATAGTACCTGTGCTTTGCTGTCGAAGCTACTGAGAAAGGTCCACACACGTCTGTGTGAATATTCTCGAGTATCATCATGGCGCAACTATCCTTCTCGTGAAAGGTGGCTTTCACAAATTTTCCCAAAGTACATCCCTTGCACTGATCTGACTACGCAAGTGTAACTTTGGGAAGCCCGGTAGAAATCTGCTGCAAAATTTTCAAAGCACCATGGTGAAGATGGCCCAATCTCCTGTGCCATAGCTCGCCCTCATCCTGACTCACCACTCATTTTTCCTTGCCTGCCATTGCTGCACAACCATCTACCTGCAACTGATAAAGGTTCTTAACTCGAACCCATATCTTTCGGGTTTCACTAGTTGCCTTACTGCGCAGGAAAGCCTTTCCCTCATTAAAGACAACATCATATCCCTTGTCTGCTAACATGGCCACCGAAATCATATTCTTCTTCAATCCTGGAACATGCATGACATCTTTCAATATGAAAGGTTTACTAGACTCCCTCTCAAAGGAAATGGTCCCGATACTAGTCGCATTGTATCTACCATCATCGCCCATCTCGATGTGCACTCCAAGATCCTTCTCATCCAGATCAGTAAAAAAATCTTTGTCTCTGGTCATATGGAAAGATGCACCACTGTTAAGAAACCACACTGAACCCATCATACTTGAGACCAAGCATGCGATCAACGAAAAATCCAGCTCAAACTGCGAGGCTAAGGCCTCTCCAGCTGCAGATCCAACAACCTGCTTATTTTTCTTCTTCTGTGGACAATTAGTGGCGTAATTTCCGTGTTGGTGACAGTGAAAGCACTTCACCTTGGACATGTCCTGCTTCTTGCCTTTTGCACCAGATTGAGAAGAATTCTTCTTGCTCTTCCCCTTCCTTGCTTTGGCAGCCAAAGTGAAATTTTCTTCATCTACATTCTTTGATGAAGATCCATCCCTGGTACTCCGCCTTATCTCCTCTTGCACAAGATCCAACCAAAGTCACTCCCATCCTGGCAGTTTCTCCCGACCATTGACAGAGTCTTGATAGGAATGCCAACTCTTCAGAAGCCCAAGGAGAGCCAAGCTCACCAAGTCCCCGTCATCTACAGTAACCCCCACACTTCCTAGCTCATCCCTGCACTGGACAAACTTCGTGAGGTACTTGGGTATATTGTCGCCTTTCTCCATTTTTATATTCCTGAGCTTATCCTTGAGCACCAACTTCCTCTGGTCGCTCTTGCTTTGGAAAAAATCTGTCTAAGCTTTCCACATCAAGAATGGAGAAGATTTACCATGAACGCTGGACACTATGTGATCCTTCACACCTTCCAACATAATCCTTTGACATTTTGATGTCTTCTTTTGCCATGCATCAAGTGCGGCAGCATCACTAGAAGTAGGTTTTGGAATTTCTGCATCTATGAACTCCTTCAACCCATTGTCCTCCAACACCGCCTCCATCCTGTCCTTCCATGCAATATAATTCGAGCTACCCTCAAGGGCATACTCCAATCGCAATCCGTTGAAAGAAATCTCAAATTCGACACCAAGGAAACACTGTTGCAAATTCGAATTCCACCAGCACAAAACTCAACCGCTTCAATGCTTTGCAATTGCTCCAATGATCAATATAGCTTTGATACCATGTAGAAATTATATAACTAATGCGTTATACATCCAAGATTATCCTGATCACACACTATTTGACTTCATGCACAATACAAAATCTCTTCTACTATTGATCATTACTTGCGGAAATAAAATCAATTGCATGCACACATATCTATCATAAAATTCACACATATGAACACTGTAATTTATGGGAAAGCTTAAAGCCGAAAACCCCTTAAAAAATATTGAGAAGCGTAGATCATGTAACAATTATTATACAAATATCCTCACAAGCTCCCAGTACAATCTCTAATTGCTACACACTAATCAGGTCTGATCTAGCAAATCTCATGCTCCAATCTCTACCACGTGCTAGCCTGCCTCTACTGCGTAATCACTGCCGAAGAATGGCTCTGAATGAACTCAAATTTGTCCATCCTTTATCACACAATCCTCATTGGCATCTCCAACCACTGTGTGTTGCAAATCATGCAACACTATAGTCACAACCGATAGTCTCACTGCTCTTTCACCTACCTCTTCACTGGTCTCCACTGAAACTGCCATGCACTGTAGTTAACTGATGTATTCTTCAGTTGATTAATGAGTTATTATTTAGTGAATTAATTAACTAATTAATTCACACCACTCTCACTAGTATATCAATCAGTTAGACCAGATACAAATAGCTCAACTATGTTTAACTGCTAACCGAACACAACTCCACCAACTACCTCAATAACTCCACCAAACTCGTCACATGAGTCAAAATTTAAGTCTCCACAGTCGTACTTAACCCTCAGAATACTGCACTATCTCCGTCGACTCCCGTGCCACATATGTTCATGTAACTCGAAGTGCTCCAAGAGAATAAGATAATGTTTATAGTCCAAATATTATTAAGAGCTAATAATATTTGATATATCTATTTTTATACCGCATAGTTAAACATGATTCCGCCAATATATCTAATGATAGAAGTCCATATGTTTTTCCGACTTGACCAACCATCCATAAATAGCATCCTGCAACTCATAGAACATGATCCATATTTCTAAAAATAGACATAGTCTAAAAATAGACTTTGCGCCAAAAATAGCCTATGGGCCCACTTAGTGAAGGCGACTTCTTTCCACTAAGCTCATCATCTTTTTTCATTCTCAACACTCCCTCTCAACAAGATATGGATTATCTGCAACCCCTATCCTGCCTCTGTGGCATTCGAATTTTCTCCTGGTGAGCGCCTTCTTCAAGATATCAGCATCCTGATCCTCCGTGGGAATGTATGAAAGTAACATGATCTTCCTCTGCACACAATCTCTGATATGATGATACTGGTCCATGAAGCCATGCCGCCTCAACTCATCCTCCTGTCTGTACCATGATCCATATCCCGATGTGCCTCTGAGATATCTCAATACATGCTTTCCTGCCTTCCAGAAGAGCTTGGTTGGCTTA
This sequence comes from Pinus albicaulis, assembly GCA_034641835.2. Taxonomy (NCBI): domain Eukaryota; kingdom Viridiplantae; phylum Streptophyta; class Pinopsida; order Pinales; family Pinaceae; genus Pinus; species Pinus albicaulis. The sequence goes on along the minus strand of CM076569.1, from coordinate 593,082,411 downwards.
ACCATAGCTTGTGAAAGCTATTAACAAATAGCATATGTTCGGTTGTGTATTGACTAGATACATGAGCGAACCAACCAACTGTCGATAAACAGTGGCATCCACTACCTCTGCCGATGTAGCATTCTCTTTCCTCCAACCACCAGGAAGAGGAGTGTCGATAGGCTTGCAGCCTTGCATGTTGAACTTCTCCAGTATCTCCCGGGCATACTTGCCTTGAGACACAAACAATCCACCCTTCTGCTGCCAAATTTCCAATCCCAGGAAATAATGAAGGAGGCCCAAGTCCTTCATCTCAAACTCCTTTACAAGATCTGCCTTGCATAAGTGTATCAACAAGCTCATCACCTCGTCGAATCAAATCATCTACATAAAGTACAATGATCAACAACTTTACCCTCAACCACTATTTGTACAAGATGGGATCATTTTACCTTGGTCAACCAAGTCCGATGAAATAACTTTCAACTGTACCAAGCACACCAGGTGCTAGTTTCAACCCACAACGCTCTTTTGAGCTCGCACATGCGACTCGCTGCTGAAGATATCGAAACCTTCGGGCTGCTCTATGTACACCTCCTCCTCAATCACTCCGTTGAGGAACGCAGTCTTCACATCTATTTGATGAATGTGCCACCCCATCTGCGCTGAGAGAACAAGAATCGTCCGTATGGAAGAATACCTTGCGACAGGTGCAAAGTTCTCCTCATAATCGATCCCCTCTATCTGTGAAAAGCCTTGGGCAACAAATCTTGCCTTGTACTTTTTGACGCTCCCATTACCGCTTGCTTCAATTTGTAGATCCATCTCAAACCTACCACTAATTTCTTCGACCTTGGGACAATCTCCCATGCACTGCTTCACAATCGAATCATGTTTCCTTCCACCATGGCATCTACCCATTGGATGTGGTCCTCCATACTTTCCTTGAAAGAGGATGGCTCTGTCATGATACACTTGCTCATCAGAGCCATGTATCTAGTATATCGGTCAGGTGACTGTCTCTGTCTACGCTGTGATGTAGGTGCTCCTGCAATCTTCTTTGCATCCTGATTCAGTTGCTCAACTTCTGTAGTGCGCTTCTGCCCTCTGATGGTTGGCACTGCATGAGTGGTTTCTTCCACTCCATGAAACTCCTCTTGTGGCTGATCCACATCCCGAGGCTCATCCTTAGGAACTAATAGCTCCTCATCTGGATGCAAGTGTGGCTCTCTCTCAAGCGAACACTTCATGACTTCCCCTCATGAAATTTGATATCCCGCCGCACAATAGTCTTCTGACTGTCTGGAAAATAAACATGATAGTTGTGGGGTGTATCAGTGTACCCCACAAATATCCCAACCTTTGCGGTCGGCTCCAGCTTCTTCCTGGCATCCTTCGTCACATGAATTTAAATAGGTGAGCCAAAAATCTTCAAATGAGAAATATCAGGCTTCTTACTGGAAAACGCCTCCTCGGGTGTACTCATGCCAAGTACTCTGTGAGTACAATGGTTTTGCACATAAACCGAAGTATTGCATGCCTCAGCCTACAAATGTATGGGAAGGCCCTAATCATGCAACATCGCCCGTGCAGCACCCACAATCGTTCTGTTCTTCTGCTCCGCGACCCCATTCTGCTGTGGGTTATGAGGCGCTATGAGCTCTCTTTGAATTCCTTCTGCGTTGCAAAAGTCCTTGAATTCTCCAGAGATGAATTCACCACCATTGTCGCTCCTAAGAGCCTTCACCTGCTTCCCTGACTCTTTCTCCACCAGTGCCTTAAACTCACAGAACTTAGAGAATGTCTCGCTCTTCTTTTGCATGAAGAAGATCCAACACTTCCGAGAAAAGTCATCAACAAAGATCACATAATACCTGTGCTTTGCTGTCGAAGCTACTGAGAAAGGTCCACACATGTCTGTTTGAATTCTCTCAAGGATCATTGTGGCACGACTATCCTTCTCGTGAAAGGTGGCTTTCACAAATTTTCCGAAAGTACATCCCTTGCACTGATCTGACTACGGAAGTGTACCTTTGGGAAGCCCGGTAGAAATCTGCTGCAAAATTTTCAAAGCACCATGGTGAAGATGGCCCAATCTCCTGTGCCATAGCTCACCCTCATCCCGACTCACCACTTCTTCTGCCTTGCCTGCCATTGCTGTGAATCCATATACCTGCAATTGATAAAGGTTCTTAACTTGAACCCCTATCCTCCAGGTTTCGCCAGTTGCCTTATTGCACAGGAAATCCTTTCCCTCGCTAAAGACAACATCATATCCCTTGTCTTCCAACATGGCCACCGAGATCAGATTCTTCTTCAATCCTGGAACATGCATGACATCCTTCAATATGAAAGGTTTACTAGACTCCCTCTCAAAGGAAATGGTCCCGATACTAGTCACATTGTATCTACCATCATCGCCCATCTCGATGTGCACTCCAAGATCCTTCTCATCCAGATCATTGAACAAATCTTTGTCTCCGGTCATATGAAAAGACGCACCACTGTCAAGAAACCACACTGAACCCATCACACTTGAGACCAAACATGCGATCAGCTAAAAATATAGCTCAAACTGCGAGGCTAAGGCCTCTCCAGCTGTAGATCCAGTAGCTTGCTTATTTTTTTTTCTTCTGTGGAAAATTTATGGTGTAATGTCCGTGTTGGTGACAGTGAAAGCACTTCACCTTGGACATGTCCCGCTTCTTGCTTGTCACACCGGATTGAGAAGTATTATTCTTGATCTTCCCCTTCCTTGATTTGGTAGCCAAAGCGCAATTTTCTTCATCTTCATTCTTCGATGAAGATCCATCCCTGGTACTCCGCCTTATCTCCTCCTGCACAAGATCCGACCAAATTCGCTCCCATCCTGGCAGTTTCTCCCGACCATTGACAAGATCGCAGTCCCGATAGGAATGCCAACTCTTCGAAAGCCCAAGGAGAGCCAAGCTCACCAAGTCCTCTTCATCTACAGTAACCCCCACACTTCCCAGCTCATCCCTACACTGGACAAACTTCGTGAGGTACTTGGGTATACTTTCGCCCTTCTCCATTTTTATTTTCCTAAGTTTATCTTTGAGCGCCAACTTCCTCTGGTCACTCTTACTTTGGAACAAGTATGTCAAAGCTTTCCACATCAAGAATGGAGAAGATTTACCATGAAGGCTAGACACTATGTGATCCTTCACACCTTCCAATAGAATCCTTTGACATTTTGTTGTTTTCTTTTGCCATGCGTCAAGTGCGGCAGCATCGCTAGAAGCAGGTTTTGGAATTTCTGCATCTATGAACTCCTTCAACCCATTATCCTCCAACACCACCTCTATCCTATCCTTCCATGCAATATAATTCAAGCTGCCCTCAATTGCATACTCCAATCGCAATCTTCTGAAATAAATTTCAATGAATGCTCAACTTTGACACCAAGAAAAAACACTACAGCAATTTCGAATTCCACCAACACAAAACTCAACCGCTTCAATGCTTTGCAATTTCTCCAATGATCAACGCTCTAATACCATGTAGAAATTATATAACTGATATGTTATACATCCGAGATTCTCCTTATCACACACTATTTGACTTCATTCACAATACAAAATCTCTTCTACTATTGGTCATTACTTGCGGAAATAAACTCAATTGCATGCACACATTAAAACCATAAAAATTCACACATATGAACACAGTAATTTATGGGAAAGCTTAAATTTGGAAACCCCCAACTATCTGTATATTATATGTCATAGAGATCATGTAACAATCATCATACAAATCTCCTCACAAGCTCTTAGTACAATCTCCAATTGCTACACACTAATAAAGTCCGATCTAGCATCCGATCTAGTAAATCCCATGCACCGATCTCCGCAACTGCTAGCCCGTCTTTACCGCCTAATCACTACTAAAGAATACCGAATGAACTCCTAATTAGTCCAACCTTTCTCACGCAATCCTCATTGGCAATCTCAATCAATGTGTGTGCAAATCTCATGCACAGCTATAGTCACAACCGATAGTAGACTCACCCTTTCACCCACCTCTAACACTGGTCTCCACTGAACTGTCCATGCATTGCAGTTAACTGATGTATTCTTTAGTTGATTTATGAGTTAATAAATAGTAAATTAATTAATAATTAATTCACACCACTCATCACTAGTGTATTTGTCAGTTAGACTAAATACAACTAGTTCAACTAAGTTAAACCGAACACAAGTCCACCAACTCTCTCATCAACTCTACCAAACTCTACCACATGAGTTCTAACTGAAGTCAACCATGCAATAGCTCAAATAACCCTTAGGAAAAGTGTATTTCCTTCTGTCAGCTGCATGTGCCACATCCAAGCATCAAACTGAAGTGCTCCAAGAGGATAAGATAATGTTTATAGTCTAAATATTATTAAGGGTTAATAATATTCGACTGTTTTATTTTTAGCCCGGCAGTCTAAAAATAGATTCCGCTCAATGTCTAAAAATAGAGGTCCATCTATTTTTACCAACTCGACCAATCATCCATAAATAGCATCCTGCAACTCATAGACCATGATCCATATGTCTAAAAATAGACATAGTCTAAAAATAGATTTTGCGCCAAAAATAGCCTGCGGCCCACTTAGTGAAGGCGACTTCATTTCACTAAGCTCCATCATCTTGAGCAATATCAACAAGCTTTTGCTTTTGTCCATTGGTGGATTCAACCCCCAGGATTCTACGCTAGCCATCTTTGACATGGAGAAATCTAAACCTCGCCTCTCACACCAACTTGCATTCCAGGTGCAAGTTGTGTCGAAAGGGAGACCAATCCATCGCACTATCATAGACGAAGGTGCTTCAACTTGCATTATGTCAACTTTTTGTTGGCTCTCTTTGGGTTCTCCTACTTTGTCTCCACTTTTGAATTTCCTTAAATATTTAAATGCACACACTTTCCTCCCAAAAAGCTACCTTGCTAGCTTTCCCATTTCACTTAGTGGGAAAATGATAATAGTGGACATAGAAGTCGTAAAGTGTCATCCGACTATAATATATTGTTGGGTCACAGTTGGTATTACACAATGACTGCCATTATCTCTTTAGTCTTCTGACTCATCCTCTTTCCATTGGATGGGAAAATAGTCACAGTGGATCAGTTATCCTTTTGCACCCCCAATTATTCCACGTTTCCAAGTAGCACTATACCCCTAGTAGGAGGCATTCTTGAATTGTACGTTAGTATCGGTACCGGTCTTCTGAAGGCATCTTCCTTGATGGGTTTCTTTCCTCTCCCACTGCCTAAGGTTCCACATACGATTTCAATGATATCCACCATTTCGGATGGCTCTATCGATCCATGGATCCTACCAGTGCCTTTAGACATTGATTCCTACGAAGGTCAAATACCTCTTTCACCAACAGATTTGGCTTATCAAGCCATCCAAATCACATCTGAACCCTCCACTACTTTGGTTTCGACTAATGGTGCCAACCTCCCACCCATCACGGTTCTTTCTAAATATCTCCTCGATGAAGTCCTGCCTACGGAAAAATCTATTCGAGAGGTCATGTCTCTAGAAGAACGACCTTGGTGAGAGTTCCATCATCACGCTTCGATGTTCGATTTGGACGCGATAACTAATCAAATCCCATATTTTGACCCACCTGAGATTGTTCCCTCTGTTTACATGACTGTTCAAACTATCGATTCGGAAGGGAACATGGGAAATCTTTCTAAGACTATGCTCATAGATATCTCAGTCAAAACAAGTATCATGGAAAACATTCAGATTGAAGCCGATTACAATCTTGAGGAAATTGCATGCTTCACATCCCTTTTTAAAGAATTCCACGATGTGTTTTCTTGGTCTTACGATGAAAATTCTGGGATATAGATTCTTCTATCGATGAAAAAGAGATCAAGAAGCACCGAGCATTCTTTTTATGGTATTTTTCTTGTTCGTTAATCCGAAAACCTCGTGTCAGTTTCTTCGGGCGCATTAAAATCACACGAAGAAGCAACAAGATTTCTTTTTAGAGACTTTTTCTAGCTCGTAAAACTGAAAAAACCCTGAGTTTCCTTTGTCAGGCTCATTAAACTACTACGACGAAGAAATATGAGCCATTCTTTTCCGTCTTTTTCAAAGCTCATTAAACATAGAAAGTAACCGAGTTTTTCTTCGTGGGACTCGTTAAAAATTCATGGAGAGAATCGAGTTTTTATTTGTTGGACTCATTAAAATTTCACAAAGAACATTGAGTTTACTTTGTCTCCTCGTACTCATAACAAAATTTGGAAGATGTCCATTGAACATAGGTTTCTCACTTTTCTGGATTCAATGGACTAACTCACGGAAAATGAACTATTTTTGGCTTACCATTCTCCCTTCATCGTGCTCGGTTATCAAACATGACAAAGGTACCCCCTAGAGTTGTCTTTTATGATGTTTTTCAGATTCTTTAAATATGAAAAAATTACCGAGTTTACCCGTCTGGACTCCTTAAACTTAATCAGACAGGGAAAAAAAATTGGACGAAATGGATACTTATTTTGTTACATTTCAAAAGGTAGATTTGGCAGCACAATATCTTGAATCCCAGAAAACTCTCTCGCATTTAGCCGAACCCTACCATCTATGAGTTTAGCCTTCACATGCCAATGTTCTTGCATTGGTGAATCCTGATACTCTTTGGTGTTCATTAAGCCTAAGTTGCTTGGTACCCTGTTAGAGTGAATTGTATTGTTCAAGAGGATCCCAATATCTACTGCTCCTTATATCAACCAATCCATCATATACAGAACTTATTTGTTGTTAGTTATTCCCATTTTCTCTTGATTATTTCCATAAACAAAATCATATTTTCCCGTTTCATGTCGACTGATGTAGGACGCCTCAGTGCCTACCTTTTGACAGATCTCTACTATTGACTTCAACATCTTATCTAGGAAGTTGATCCAGAAACACATCAGTACCTAGATACTTGCAAACATCAGTGGCAGGTCATCTTGTGTTTGGTTGGGGGTTCTCATTATTGGCTCTCGATTGAATTATTCTATGAGTGTTCGACATAAACTCCTTTTATTCACACTCGCTATATTGTATTGTGCATCTTGGGGACCATCATCATTATCGGTGGCCACCCTCGTGTCTATTAATAGTTTGTGTTATTTACTGGTAATCATGATTTCATGCATGTTTGACTACAACTCATTCATTCACATGTACAAAAATATCCAGTTTAGTGAAGTGGAGACCAAGACCTTAGGTTGAGGCTTACATAATCACAACTGTGTTTCCTCTCCCAAGTTGCGATATTGTTTTTGGAGATAGCTTATCAGTTTAATCCTGTTATGACAGAAACTTCCACGTTATGCTTATCAGTGGACACACTGTTCATATCTCTGCTATAGAGAAATTATTTTGATTAGCTATTGAGCATGGGAATGCCCGACTCAGGACAGATATTATATTTTATGACATATGTCGTTGTTTTAGGTTTACCTTAGTCCTCCAATTTCTCTCATTCTACTACACTTGTTATAAATTATTTTGGCCATCGTCTTCATCTCTGACCTCACACTTTAGGGGGCATCTGTTACAAGACAAATGACCTCCTCATCAGCTCAGAGGAGAAGGTAACAAGGAAGGAAGAAAATGACCTAGACAAGACCCATTCTTGCCAACGTAATCGCTCTATTCACCTGGGCGTTGCGCGTTATCCGTGTTTGAATGTGAAAAGGGAAATATCTTGAAAACTCGACTACATTTACATATTTTTTTCAAAGAGAGTCGTTCAAAATGGAAACTAAATGGCACAAAAATTTTATTAGGCATTTCCAAACACAACCGAACTCCTATGGAAGGAAAAACGACGTAAAGCAAGGACACACATCTAGATTTTTTCCGATTTGAACAAAGTTGAAAGAGTTAACAAGGTTTTCTTTATATAGTACCTGGCAACTGGTTTTGCCTGAGAGTATACTAATACTGATTATAGTGAGGTACCTCATTGTTGTAGTGTGAGGCTTGAAGATCAGTGAAGTTCATTGAGAGCTTTCTACCTTGAGTATCACAACATGGAGATGGAGAAAGAGTGGGAGGAATTGGAAGATTGAGGAGGGCTTGGTGCAACTTACGGTTGTAATCCCCCTTTTCATAAATATATAGAACTGTATCTATTTTGTCCATTTGATGCATCAATGTCACAATTGTTGTTCAATCATCTATGTAGCATGATATGAGTGGCTTAGATATGCATTGTTTTGTGTTTCTTTCATGCTAGTTTATATGATAGAAATCTATACTATTGTAGAGATTACACGGGTGCTTTGATTGGTTGCAGGATTTGGACTTGGAGCCAGTGAAGAAGGAATTCTACTTCGTTGCTTGGTATTCTCCATAGGATCTGTTGTCCACAAAGAGGTAATATTTTCAATCTCGCTTTTTCAATTATATATATTAACATGAACATGTATGCAGTACCTTTGGAACTTTACAACTAATCTTACAGTCTGCCTCGGGCATCGGAAAGCCCTGAGAGGGATACCCAATAACCACCACCCAAGCATATTAACCCTATAGTAGAAGTCAACCTTAGAATTCCTCCTCTTGTGCTCGAAGCTCTAAAAGGACCTCGCGTATTATCACATGCAACTTTTAGAGCAAACATCGTAACCACCGAAGACAACTTCAACAACCATATCAATAGCTTCAATATCACTTGCAAGAGCAAATCAATGGTAAGACTCGTGTATGCAATCATCTAACCCTTTCTTCGAAATCTATTTTAGCTTAATAAAACATTAAAAAGTGAGAGAAGGAAATTTTTTTATATAGCCAAAATCATTAGCAGAGCAACCTCACTCTTTATCTACCGACTAGCCTCACTTTTTCCACCAAGAAGAGGAACAAGACAAAAGTAAAACGACTTGAGAAAGTGGGTGGTAAGAAGTTCATTGTAATTGAAGACAAGGAGTGCCAAGGGGTAACCAAGGGTGAAATTAGTTCACGTAAAAAGTAGAACCGTGAGTTTATTTTACATGCAATCAAAAAAAAAGAAAAAAAGGAAAAAAAATAAAAAAAAATAATAAACTAAAATAAAGGTGGATCGACCACCTCTTGGCATGCAAAACAGTATTCATTTAAGGCATCCGAGGACCTCCATGAAGCACCTACGAGAATAAATGCAAGAAGAATAGCAAGAAGATTAGCAGAGAGAGCAACGCATGGGCCAATAAACATAAAATGAAATAAGCCAACATGCGGGAAGAACAATAAGGTAGGGAGGATGAATAGGTTGTTTACGAGGTTTAGCGATAGTTTCAAGTAGGGGGTGATGATGGGCCTCTAAATTAAACATAAATGAAGTCCCATCTAACCTTTATTAGGTCCCATCTACCTCTCTTATGCACATAAAAAGATATATTAAATCTCTCCTTCTGCACTTAATAATGTTTTCTTAGGAAGGTTTAAAGGTAATTGCATATTTGTGCCTAATATTGGTTATTTTTTGTAGAATATTGTGAGAATATTGGGCATATTATGCAGCATTTTGAGAAGGAGATAATGTAGGGACTTGCTTCCCTTGCCACCGGAAGATCAACATTGGAGAATAAATGAGCACAATATCGAGAAATTAGGGAGAAATATTGGAGAGATTCAAGGGGATTGTCTACCCTCCTTAACTCTCAAAGGCACCAAAGGATCCTCATGAGATACCCTCCAACATTTCAAATTCTAGAGGCAGCCAAGCAACTCAAGACCAAGAGCACTCAATCTTTGTTTACCGGGAGTCAAGTGGACTCAATCACCATTTTCTAGGGAGCTCTTGGTAGCCGCCTTGTAGAATAAATAGAGCAGAGCTAGAGCTAGGAAGAGTTAGTCAATTCCAGGGGATTTGATTGCATTTAGAACTTTTTCTCGCAAGCTATTATTATTTTGTTGTTTAAGACCTTCAAGATGTAACAAGTCCGTATTTTTTGTAATGCAATGAGTAGGTAGATGTTGTTTTACTGATCTAGTTTCAGGGGAGCAAGGCTCATGGGTTAGGGCCCAAACCCATGTGCTTTATCTTCTCTCGTTGTTTTCATTCTTTCCTTTCTCTTATTTAGCTAGTTTTATTTCGATATTTTAATTGCTATTATAGTTGTCGTTATAGATTTAATTTGATTATTTGCATTGTAGAATAGTTGATGAACTCCATAAAACTATGAGGTAGCCTTCTCCTCTCATCTCTATCGATAGAGATCGAGGAGGGTAGACCTTCCCGCAGACAAAAAAATGCTTTCTAGGTTATGATTCTCTATTTCGAGGACTAGGCTAGAATTGTTATTTGTCTTTAGCATGCATTATCCATCTTTCTTGCATAATTCGATAGTTTAATTGTGCAGCATGTGTAGCCACGGAGAAGTTCATTGGCGCCTTCCCTCTTCATTTTCCATTTCCGTATTCACGACCCGAACACCGTATTTTTATACCTTCATTCCCATCCTTTCTCTTCTTATCACTGTCGTGCCTTTTTTTTATTATTCACAAAACACTTCAAAATGCCGAAAGTTTGACCTCTCGCCCTCGCTCCTCAAACTTCCCGCTACCGTACATTGCAATCGCATTGCGCAACCTTTTTCCCTTTCTCCATTAAGACTTACCACAATTACATTTCGCACATCGCACTCCACAAGTTGTTTAGTTTTTTTTCCCTTTACACTTACCACTCGTTATTGTTGATTGTGATATCACAAATTGTACTTTTTCACCTTTTTCCCTTTTTCTTCAAGACTTACCACTTGTTTCCATCGATTGCAATATTGCGAAATTTCAAATCGCAAATTGCATCGTTTACCTTTTTCTTTTAACACTTACCGCTTGTTCCACCGATGCGATAACTATGCCGCATCACACATCACACTTCACAACATTTCTCTTCTCCCTTTAACATTTACCGCTCCAAATTGGCGATATTGCGATTGTGATATCGGTCCCACCGCCACGTTACCCATCAAACCTCGAGTCACAACATTTACCCTCTTCTTTAAGACTTATTGCTCCAATATGCCGATTGCGATATTGCGATCACGCTCCGCCGCCGGTCCCACCGCCATGTCACCCGTCGCACATCGCACTTCACACTATTTAGTTGGTTTTCGTTACACTTACCGCTTGTTTCTAGCGATTGTGATATCACATATCGCAATTCTTTCCTCCATCGCATCTTCGCCATCGCACTTTTCAATTCATTCTCGCTCTAAAGCCCTTTTCTATGCTATAATAAGGTTTGATAAGTTTTAACCCATCTTTTCACTTCTAAGCCTTTTTTCATGCGTTTAAGCCTTCCATGAGCACATTTAGCCCTTTTTTCCTCTCGAACCGCAATCAACACTTTTTCAGTTAGAATTAGATCATGAATAACTGCATGGGTAGAAGCATGGTAGATAGATCATAGGATGAGTAGAGTGTGTTTAGCTCGTTTGGCCATCTCAATGCAATTTAGTTTAATTTATTTTCTCGTCATTTCCTTTCTACAATTTAGTTTATTTTCCTTCCTATCATTTCTTTTCAATGATTTAATTTAGTTTCCTTTCGCAACTTAGTTTAGTTTCATTGAAGTGTGACAAACTTCACTAAGAACCATTAAGAAATAGCACCCTTTCATAAAGTAGAAGAGGATGACATGAAAAAAATGCATCTGCTGTGTATATAACACTGTCACCTCCAAGTTTGTATGAAACCCAAGTTGATAAAGTAAATTAGGGCAGCCCCTGGGAGTTGCCGCACTCTTGGTGCAATACCAGGGCTCACCACTTTTTGGCACCGTTGCCGGGGAGGTGTCTAGTAAATGCTTTGATTTTGTTTTTAGCATTCTTTTATTCTTTCCTTTATTTTCATGCCATTTCATAAATATTAAAAAAAATACAAAAATATATGATTTTCATGCTTCATAGGAGTAGGGATACTCATAATTAAAAAAAAAAAACTTCTCCAATACCAACCCCCCCACTTGACCACGTGGTGCAGTAAGAACCACACCACCATACACTTTTGAAGGTAGAAGAGATGGATGGATATGATGACAATGAAGAAGATCTTATTCAGTTTCCCATTCAAGATATGGACATTTGTGTACATATGAAGAACATCCCTCCATCTTTCCTTCCCAACTTCCATGGTATGAGGACAGAGGATCCGGAAACATTTCTCTTTGAATTTGAGATACTTTGTAGGTCTTATGGCTACTTATCACACACTAAAAAACTGAGATTGTTTCCTGCAACATTGAAAGATAGAGCTCTTAAATGGTTCATGAGTCGAGGTACTAATTCAATAAGATCATGGAATGATATGCAAAAGATATTTCTAGAAAAATACAAAGATCGTAATCTTAGAGAAGAAATTTTTTGAATGAACCAAGAAGAAGATGAGAGACTTGAGGATCTAATAGAGAGGTTCATTTATAATGTTAAGAGGGAAAAATTGCATCATTTAGGATTTGACACAATAAAAACCCTCTTACTTAGAACAATTAGGGATGAGTGGATTGATCTCATTAATCTCATGATTAAAGGAGATGTATATCAATTTTCATTTGAAGAAATTTGTGAAACATTCAAGCGCATATCAAGAGGAATGGAAAGAGTAAGTAAGTCAACATCAACATTGGTAAGGCAAGATGAACTTAGAAATTTTCTTGAAAACTTTAAAATAGAAATTCTTAGCAATCTAAGTGAACAAGTAGAAATGTTAAGAATGCAAAATTAGAAAAGAGAAGATGATGATATTTTTGTTATCCACACAGAATAATATGCTACTAAATGTTGTTCATCATTCCCCAGGTTTAAAGAAGTTTACTAGGAAGACAATGGAGCAAGGAAATCACCAAAGAATATATGTTATGTAGCTCCAAGTGTTAGTATGAATCTTTTGTCGAAGTGTATGAAAAAAAAACACTTTAGCTACGCATAAATTATATTCCTAACATCAAATATGGCTACCAATATCTTCAGATCTGTAGCTAGTTGATCAAGACAAGTGCTGCAGAAAACCAGATCTATGCATAAAGAGACATTTAGCAGTAAAAATGAGGTTTTGCTCCATACATCCAATAGACAAGACAAGAACAATGTTTTTTGAAAGAATTTTTGTATTAAGGGCACCTGGGAGGAAAACAAGAAGGTGTTTACAATTTCTCCCCCAATGGGTCTCAGGTTCTGAAATCCTTAGCACTGAAATTCTCCTGTTGGTGTAGAAAACCTAGACAAAGATAGAACTCAAAGGGAGCTCACATAGAAAATAATGAAAAATATGACAATGATAATGGCTCAAAGTCAGACCAAGAGTATAGATCCAGAGTGATCTAATAGGCAACAAAAGGTGAAGAATGGTAGGAGAAATTTCTCTCCTATTTATAACAAAATATTGGGTCATTCTAGATCTTGGTGCATGATTAAAATAACATTAACCAAATCTAGATCCACCTTTTATGGAATATTTTATTATATTTTTTGGAGGGAAAAAGTATTTGACTTGGGTCAAATCCCTTTATTTGTAAATAATAAATAAATAAATGATTTATTTATCATTTTAAGGAAGTGGTTGAAAGATAATCAAATAAATAATTATTTATTTACTTATTTATGGGTGATTTAGTCATATTTAACAAGGAATATTATTTAAATAAGATTTAAATAGTTATTCCTAGAAAATAATAAGATAAATAAGGATTTATCTAATTGATTTCTTTGTTTTGGGTTAAACATGACCAGGAATAAGAATTAAATTATTGTTTAATTTATTATTCCATGAGGGAAATCAAACAAATATAGATTTGTTTAATATTTCCCTTTGGGGTTTCCTGTCTAGACCATAAACAACCTGATAAATGTGTTTTATTAAGTTATTTTACATATTGAAAGCAATTGTACTTGGGGTAAAATTGGTCTTACATGGTGTACTTGGGTCCATCTAATGGTAGTAGGTTAGATGACCAAAAAATGGTGTAACAGATTGCCCCCCAACGTACGAGTGTGAGGAGCAAATCGTATGACCGAAGTACGTTGTAAGAACTCAATCACTGTGACATCAAAGGGAAGCTCGAGAGAGAAATGTATGTAGATAGTGTGATGAAGAACTGGACCCTGAGGAGACGAGACTCACAGGTGCAACAAGTCTCTTTTTATGAGAGGGTACTTGTGCTGAAGGCGGCGGGGAGGCATACCTATGCCCGCCGAGACAAAGTACAAAAAATAGTGTGTTCAGTAAACAAGGGACCGAACCATAAAGTACAGCCGACATAATCATGAGCCATATAAAAATACAATGAGGAATCCCATATACATGCTGTGCCTGGGATAACAGCCAGGACTTGTACAATAATATCTAAGTACATGAGATACAAATACAACCCAAATGCCCCCTGTAAATGGGGAAGCGCTCACAAAATCTGACTGATACATGCAAATCAAAGAGGCGCCGCAAGCTGACAACCTGCCAAGGCCGACATCATCAAATATATGGAGCTACATCGAAGGCCGTAATGAAGAGGTCATCCGGTATGTGGGGGCTACCTGGCTGTGGCCACCCTCATGAGGGCCGAGACATTCCTTAATAATAACGGAATCACCAAGAGCTGCTGCTGCATCACTGAACCATCAAGTATACGGATCTCGATCATGCTAAAAGGAGATGGAGCTACGAAACAATCAAGTCAAAGGGTAATGAGAAATCCCTTTGCCTGATTCGAGGCACCGAACAAGAGTGGAAGCTGGAACCAAGGTACACCGCCCTCTAAACCCGTCTTCTGGAATGAATGGCGCTGATGTCGACAGAAGGAGGTCCGCCATAGGTGAGGCAATAAGGAATCCTCAACTAAGGCACGAGAGAAAATAGTAGAGCGACTGACAGACTAATACCAATGATGATGATGAAATGGAGGGGACTGAGTAGCGAATGGACGACTTCCCTTGTTAGAGCATAAAGGGCATGAATGACCTGGCAGCGACTGACACAGTATCATAAGGGATAGGGGACAGTGGGACTGACGGCCATAATGTGCGACACAAGAGAGAGACCAAGCAATGAAGGATGGAGGATTATAGCGGGGTACAAAGGGACTCGGGATAGACTCCATTAATGTGATGATGACTCAACTTGGATGCTCTAAACAAGGGCGACTCGATGGTGCTGCCACACAGTAAAGGTCTAATGGGGGACCATGAAAACATGATTACAAGATAGTAACTCATGACGAACATCAACACGAGCATGGATAAGTATGGAGGCCAAATGGTGCCCCTAGTATGAGTGTTGCAAGTGAAGAAATTCGATTTTGAGGAGGGGTATGGTTGAGGGGCATAGGTGCCCCCAAGCATGGTGTGGGCATGCCAAAATGTATTTAGAAAAAGGGGAATCTAAACACATTTTAATGATGTGGTGTGCCATTTGTTTTCGTTATGGTTATGCAGTTTGAGAAAGGAAATGGAGGATTACCAATCGTTGTTAGTACTGCATATATGAAGCAAATGGACTTTAAGTTTTCGGGTTGGCATACCTGGTGTCACTATCCCAAAAAGAGGATTTGGAGATAATGAATTGATGCTCTCCTAGAAAACCCATAGGTTGGTCAACAAAAATGTCTAAGAGATTGGGTTGCTGATGGAAGATGAGGGAACGATAAGGGGTATCATCCCTAGAGTGATCTGAAGTGATATGGGACTCTAGTGGTTCTTCGAAATGTGGAAGAATAATGGTACTAAAGTCAACACGACCAGATACACTAGGAGAGTTTTGGAGAATTTCTTCTCTTGGTCTCTCGAATATGGGTGCCCCCTTACCCAAATATTGGGTTTCAATGTAATGGCCATAAGGTGCATGTGGTTCGAACGCATGGGTCCGATGTAAGGGGGAATAGATAAAGTCAGGGGTGGAGATTTCATCCATAATGTCGTCATCGTGATAGAAGTTGGGGTGACTGGTGGAAGAAAGACCACCTGACGTGGCGAAGCTACCTGACTCATCATCATGAGAAGAGAGGTTCACATGCGCATCGTCACAAGGAGTGACGGAAAAGTAAGCAGATAAAGGATCTACCAATGTTGAGCCTAGGGTGATCGCTGAAGGAAGGTCAAGCGAAACAACAGGGGAGGATTTAGAGGGAATGTTCCCCGAGGGTCTCATGGATGATGATAGGTAGAAAATGGTGGATGAAGGCTCTGTCATCTCGACATGAGGAGGGGGAATGTCAATGGGAGCAGTCATTTCTGGTAGTTCTGCCAAAGAAAAACGCGCAAATAGGGGAGAGGTGGAGTCATTGCGCTTGGCCTCGAATTGGTGGACCGCGGCTAGAGAGGTGCGGAAGTCCTCGAGGCGGGGACAAATATGGGTGTAATGGCCATGGAGATCACACAAAGCACATGGGTGGTTGGTGTGAATAGTCTTGGGGTTCTTGATTGCGGTCACGGAAGGAATAGAGGCTTCCGAGACCTTGGACTCAGGGAACGCGACATTAACCATGGGCTTGAGATGAGGCAAGTAAGGATAGGAATGGGTGGTGTGACCGAAATCATCACACAAAGCACACTGGATGGTATGCTTTGGAGGCCAAGGAGGGGTAGGGGTTTTTGGGGCAGCCTTGTCCTTTGATGCCCCCTTGCGAGCTTTGCCCTTCTTACCTGAAGCGGTCGCAACAGGAGGGGGTTCCTGTTGAGGTGACTGAGGCACTGTTGCAGCGGGAGAAGTCCTGGGGACAGGTTGAACTGGGGTCAAAGCAAGATAAGGTATGGGTTGACCAGGCAAGATTGGGGCTGGAGGATCAAGGTACCAGATGGGAATCCCAAGGGTTAGGTTAGGATGAGAGAGGGTGGCCATGACAGGTACCGCGTACACTCCTAGTGGGGGAGCTAGGAACGGTATCTGACCAGAGGGGTAATGGCCAGGTGGGACGGTTCCTAAATGGCTAATTCTTGGAGGAACCATTCTAGGAGGATAAAGAGGCTCAGCACTACCAGTTGCAGGTGAAGGGCTAGGAGCCGGTTGCGGAGAGCGCGGTTGCTGACTAGCCGAAGGAGGTTGCTTGAGAGCAGCCCGAGATGATTGCATTTTGCAAACATTCGAAAGTTGGCTGATGCATTGGGAGATAGAGGAGGACGGAGACTAGGGAATTTCCTCAGCCAGCAGAGGTGAGCGTCTTCGCAGATACGGAGAGACGCTCGAATAAGGAATCGACGGCTTGCTTTATCAGCTACAGAAGAGATGGTCGTCTCAGGGGAGGTCCGAGACTTTGGCTCATGATAAGTCAACCTGGCCGATATGACCATTTCCATCGTGAGGAAAGACATCTTGCGAAACCGCGGATGGGACAGCAGACATGGCATAGGTGTAGCTTCTCGCCCCAATAGAATGTTGTAATCTAGAGGGGCGTCGATGACTTCGATGTCAACGCAAACAGTCTTGCCCGCAAGGGTGATAGGACAATTACGGAAAAGGCCAATGGGCTGGGAGGCGTGGCCGTCCCACGCTCGAAGGGTGATCGTGGAAGGAGCCAACTCAGGAGATCTGAGTTGCTTCCAAACCGAAGCAGACATCACACAGGTGGATGCCCCCTCATCAATTATACACCGAGAAACGTTAGCGTTCCGGATTTTGACTGGGATTTGGAAGGCGACGGAAGGAGGAAGAGGAGGATGTTCTGATTGATGGGTGTCGAAAAAAATCATTTGGTCATCAGCAGGATCTACAGTGCCCATGGTAGATAGCAAAGCCTTCTCTTGGGAAAGGCACGACTGGAGGAGTTCCAATGTGGAAATGGCAGCAGGAGACTACGCCAAATCATCTACTATGCTATACGAATGAGCAACACTGCAAGATTTTCGCAATGGTCTCAGGGTCTTTGGTATGAACCTCAAATTTGGGTTGAGGGATATGTAAGGAACCATTGGATGTTGAAAGAGGCTCTGTAGAACCTGAAGAAGGGGACTCGGGGGCAGACTAAGCGGAAGGCTTGGGGTATTGGCAAGACCAAGTTTGAAGGTTAAGGTCGACGGTTGGAGATGGAGAAGAGTTCATCATGAGGATCTGGTAATCGGAGGAACCAGAAGGGGAAGGTTGAGTGGCGACCTGTTCGTCAGGTGGTTGGGTAGCCACGAATCCTTGCTAGGGGAAAGGATTGGTAAACACAGCCGGTTGAGAGTGTCCACATTAGGGGGAGCATGAGGGGAGGCATGTTGTCCTCGCAATGTGGCTTGAGACTCCTGTTTGGGCTCAACCTAGTCTCCTAAATTGAGTTCATTTAATTGTCAACCAGGGTTGGTAAACTGCTGAAGTGAGGTGCAATGTATGTGCCTAGGTGTTTGTTTCTTACTGCGTTGTGTTTATTATTTTATGATGTTTTTGGTCTTTTTATGGTTTTATGCTCACAAGGGAAAGAAATAAATGCTGGTGGAAAGAAGCTACTAGTTAAAAACAGAGTGAAGCCTAATTTGTTGATGACAAATGACAAATGAAAATACTGAGACAAAACCAAACCTAACTATGACTTAGAAAAATACAACGCTTGATAATGACTTCAAGAAAATAAATCACAACATGAACTTAACTTGTCCAATTCTTTCATTAAAGGTATTTTGGAAGAGCTTGAGAAATGGGCAGCTAAGTGTAAAAATTCTCCTAACTAAACAATTAAACAATCAACTTATAATGATACAACATCTCATCCATGATTAAAGGTTTGTTGAAACATATTTGGAGAAGAACATTGGTAACATCATAAGATCTCTACTCTAGAACTAGCTCCTAATTCTTTTCTGCAACTTAGTTTAACATCACTAAACCTTACTCAAAAGTTATAGATTTCCTTTTAGAATAGTCTTGAGGAAAGACTTGTTTGTGAAATGGTAAAAAAAAGGTTGCAAAAGTACTCCAGGCCTTGGACTGATACTGTCTTCTGTTCAGATGATTATGAGTTAATATAGGTTTGGAACAAAAGAAGTTTTGTAAATAATGAAGGCTGTGGTATTTAAGTTTAACAACTAATGTAAATTAATATGCAATGGATGACAACTAAATGTGGAATGTAAATACAGTGAGCTAAGCTAGAACTGAACTAGAGTGCTACTAGTCTATAATAAACAGTGCTAAACTAACAAGCCATTATCAAACTTGAAACAAAATAACAGAGCGTGAATTGAATGCAATTTGAATTCGGAGTGCCCTAACTAAGTTATCATGCAATTAATCTATGGGATTATACAGCCTATTTCGTTCATCATGAATGGTATTTTGGAAGAGCTTGTTAGAACAATCCTGGCTGTACAATTCAATGCAAATGCAAACATGAAAACTGAAAGCAATTACAATTAAAAACTAAGACATCACAACTATTTCCTACCCATTGTTATGATGTTTTGGAAGAGCGTTTTAAGAGTAAGATAAGCTATGCTACTTAGTGTAAACAAGCAACTGAAACCTTCAGTATCACAGTCATGCCTTAGTCATCATAATGATTTTTTGGAAGAGTTTACTAGAATAAGTTCAACTGTGATAATGAACAAAAGAAATTGCAATTAAAATCTATAACACTACAGCCATTTCTCATTCATTATAATGATATTTTGGAAGAGTTTCTTAGAAAAAGTATAGCTATAGTGACTAATGAAATTAACTATGAACTCAAACTTCAAAAACTTGAAAACAAACTAAGATACTTATCTAAATTGCGAAAGTAAAGCCGCTCAGGAGGCAGGGGCCCTCTACCACCAGAGTAGCACAGAATCTAACTCAAGATCAACTCAACGCGTTCAAAGAAATGCTGTCTTCTTCATTAAAGGAAAATAACTTAAAACAAAGTATTCTCGGTCTTCAGAAATATAGCAGTCAATCCATGAAATATAATCAAAATCTAGAGCTTGTCTCTCGGTTTCCCGAGTACATTTATAACAAATCTTCATAACATAATTTGCAACAATACGGGGATCATTTTCTTTTCATATCAAAATCGTACTAGAACTCTAAAGATGGCAGCATAAAGTGAAAAATGACATCTGGACTATCCTTGTCCTATTAGGAGTCTGCCTCCTTGTGTGAGTTTCCACGTACAAAACCACGTCCAGAATTCCGTTCATTCTTCATGGTGAGAAAAAAACGTTGAGGACATGATGTGGAATATACCCATGTGTGGCTTTTCCTGAGAGGGCACCTAGAACATGCTTGAACGTGAAGACAACTGCAGAATTGGAAACTAGCTACGAAATGTCTGCATTCTGTAGCTAGTTTCAGTTCAAAATGCATTACAATGACAAAATCACAAAACTTAGAAAGTTAGCCATGATACTCATTCTTAAAGTAATTTTAACTAATTTCATTGATCATTTGAGCCTGGGATAACAATGGACAAAAGAAAATGGGGTGAAGTATGATGGAAGAAAGAACAATCTTGAGGCTCAACATACCCCCACTACTGACTTCTTGCATGTCCTCATGCAACTTATTCCATAAACTCAGAGACTTCTGTAAGAACATCCAACCCTCTTCTTCTTCTTTGCCTGGAAGTTAAAGGTCTTCTGGGCTTCCTGATGACTAACTTGAACCTTAATCGGTAAGTGCCCTGATTAACTTCTTGTTCCTCTTTTTCAACTTTTCATTAGCCTTTTCCACTTTGTCCATTTGTAGAGACATGGTTGAGTTCATACTGGTTTTGAGTTTGACTTGTTCCTTCAGAATATCATTCTCAGTTCTGATATGTCTATTAAGTACTTCCAGCTCGTACCTATCTCTTCTTAACACATCTGTTTCAGACAGTGGAGAACTATGGGTTCTATCTCTACTCTCTGAAGCTTTCCTTTCCAATGTTTCAACATATTTATAAATTTCTTGCTGTGCAGGGTCAATTTCGGGGGCTTCTTCATCAAAATCTTCTTCAACATCCTCTTCAATAGATGTTTCCTCATCTTCTATGTTTATCACCTCGGTTTGTTTGATCTGTGTTTTCTTTAGTTCCCCCCTAAGTCTATGGCTTCTTCTCGGCTGGGATGATCCCTCTCCTTTTTCTGTGGCAAATTTTCTGATTACCCTCTCTTCCTTAAGCTGTGTCTTAATCTGAGTCAACTTCTCAGAGATTATTTCTTCACTGCTATCTTGAATTGCTTTATCAGTTTCAATTTTAGAGGCTCTCCATTTTCCGCTTCTCTTTGTAGGCTGATGTTTAGGTGAAGGCTCTTTTGGTTCCTCAAAGTGATTTCTCACCAAAAAATTATCCCAAGTATCTTTTGTTTTGGCTAAATGATGTTCAATTAAAATCTTAACCAAGCCATGATGGTATAGAGTTTTTTCTAGGAATTGGACTCTTCTTTGAACACTTGAAGCCATCTTTTTTAAACTTTGAAGCAAGAAATAGGGAAAATTAAGTTTTTCTTCTAGGAAATGCATTATCAACCTAATATGGTAAACATAGAAAGTACCATATCTACCTTCACAAGTGATAAATTTTTGTAGAATAAGCAATATATTTCTCCATTTATTCTTTAATGCAGAGCTTGTAATTTCCTTTTTTAAACATAGTGACATCCATACCTGGTGATTTGAGGATTTCCTTCCATGATTCATTATGAAATTCTCTGTTCTTAAACCATCTTTCTCCATGTCTAAGTAATCCTGTTGCTTCTGCAATAAAAACCTCTGTGACAGTGAATTTAATATCTCCAACTTCAACCTCGGCTCCTTTGAATGACCTTGCAAACGTTTTAGTAACTTCTTTGTGGAAGCCATTAAATTTCTCAAGGAATTGCAACCATCCTACCTGTTGCAACATTTCTCTGCTTTGAGGGTATCCTTCCAGGTATTTTATGCCCACTGGTTCAGTTCTCACGACGAGGCCCATAATTTCTTCTTCAATCTTCAGATTAGTACTCTTTCTGCTCACGGAGACAATGACTTCAACCTTCAAACTGATGTACCTCTGCTTCTTGGTGACAATGGCTTCAAATTTTGAAACTGATATACCTCTGCTTCACGGTGACAATGGCTTCAAATTTCAAACTGATATACCTCTGCTTCACGGTGACAATGGATTCAAATTTCAAACTGGTATACCTCTGCTCATGGTGATAGAGATACCTCTGTTTTACAGAATGAAATGATGAAGGGTTGGCTACCGGATGGAGTAATAGGTAGTGGTTACGGAACGAGTTAATGAAGTGAGGTGAAGAAAACAAATCAATGAGTGAAAATATTGTGGAGATATTTTACAACGGATTCAAAAATCATCATTAAATGATTTGGCTGGGTGACGTAAGAAAATAAAAAACTTCAGCATTTTAACCGCTTAGATGATGACCGGGTATAGAATTTGAAATGAAGGATTTTTATTTAAAGTTTTGCGGAGGGTATATTTGGCATGATCAATAAAAATAATCAAAACAACTTTTCGAATGATTCATAACTAGACTATACTAAATTTTTTCATGAAATGCTATTATAATCAGAACTTTTTACCTTTGCTTTTTATCTGCTTTTTGTGGTCTTTGTATACTTTGTTCTCCTCTGGAAATCATTAATTTGTGAGTCTTCATAATCCTTCTTGATTTTTCTTGCTCATGGATATACTGGATCATCTTGTTGCAATTCAAATGTCTGTTGGTTAGTGCCTTCAGGATCTGTAGCTGCGGAATGATTGCCTGGCTGCGGAAAGTCTGATTAGTTGCAGAATCTCTGTTTAGCTGCAGAATGTACCTGTAGAGAATTTTAATCATGGAATAGAGTGATTTGGAATATAAGTGGAGTATTATATGAAATGAGTGAAGATAAATGATGAAATATGGTATAATGGGATATGTATGAAGTGAATGATGGAGTGGGATGGATTACAATTTATGAAATGGAGTGGAAAAGTATAAGAAATGGCCTGCAATTCATGACATGTGTTATTCAATTGCAGAAAGACATCAAACTTTGAATTTTGATATGGAAATGAGGTGGATGAAGTATGGAATGAGATGAATGAAATATGGAATGAAGTGAAGTATGAATGAATGAATGAAATGGAGTATGGATGGATAAGTAAATGGAATGAAATGAAATAAGATGAATCATAAGTGCAATGGATCTGAACTTATGATTTTGTAACAGCTGCTTGAAAAAACAAAATGGAAAAGTTAGAGTGTGAAAAGGACTCTGATTTTCACCCTATCTTTTCTGTATAAGCATGCCAATTAGTGATTGGTTTTCATGTTTATACTTTATTATTATTATTTTTTTTTTTTTCAAAGAAATGCTTTCAGAAAATTCAATCAAGTTGATGAAGAAGAAAGATTCTTCTTCATTAACTTCACATCACTGTTTTCCTGGAACTTCTTGACAAATTCTTCTCTTGAGAGTGGTTTGTGATACAACTTCAATCTATGACCATTCACAAGAAAAGTGACCTCTTCTTCATCTATTGTCCTGATTTTTACTGCTCCATTGTAAAAAATTTCAACAATTTCATATGGCCCAAGCCAATGTGTTTGAAATTTACCTTGAAAATCCTTGAATTTTGAATCAAACAAGAGAGCCCAGTCACCTTCTTTGAACTTCTTATCTTTGATGTACTTGTCATGCCATCTAGTCCTTTGCTGTTGGACTAGACTTGTTTTCTGAACTGCATCTTGTCTGATCTCATCCAATTCATTAATCTGCTCCAATCTATACTTTTGTGCCTCCGTTAAATCAAGTCCTAGCTGAACTGCCATTTTGAAAGTTTGAATCTGGAACTCTATGGGAAACAAAACTTGCTTTCCATAAACAAGTTCATAAGGAGTATGACTTGTTGTGTTTCTCCATGTAGTTCTATAGGCCCACAAGGCTTCAGGAAGCCTATCTACCCAATCTCTTCTATGTAAATGAACAGTCTTTGTTAGGATTCCTTCAATGACCTTATTAGTAGATTCCACTTGACCATTTGTTTGTGGATGATAAGGAGTAGATTTTCTATGCCTGATTTTGTACCTCTCCATCATTTGTTCCACTAGCCTTGATGTAAATTGAGCTCCTTGATCTGTAACAATTTCCCTTGGGACATCAAAACGAGTAAAAATATCCTCAAAAAGAACAGTAAATATAGATGCTTCATTAGCAAAAAGTAATGGCTTGGCCTCTACCCATTTGGTAACATAATCAGTGCAAACTAATATATATCTCTTTTGTCTTGATGGAGGACTAATAGGTCCTACAAAATCCAAAGCCCATTTTTCAAAAGGTTCAATATGTACCTGAGGTTGTAATGGCATCTCACCTGAAGGAGAAGGTTTCCCTACCCTTTGGCAACTGTCACACCTTTTGACATACTCTTTAGCATCTTTAAACAAGGATGGCCAATAATATCCTAAATGAAGGATCTTATAGGCTGTCCTCTTATTAGCAAAGTGTCTGCCACAAGGTTCATCATGACATGCTTTAAGAATCTCAGGCATCTCATCTTCCCGAACACATCTCCTAATGATCAAATCTGGTCCTGTCTTGTACAACTCATTAGCAACCCATGAATATTTTGCACTGTCATGAATGATTTTTCTTTTATTTTTTGCATTCATTATTGAAGGAAATTTTCCCGAAACTAAATAATTAGCAATGTCAGCAAACCAAGGAGTTTGAGTAGAAATTGCAAAAAGATATTCATCAGAAAATTGATCTTCA
Source organism: Pinus albicaulis (assembly GCA_034641835.2). NCBI lineage: Eukaryota > Viridiplantae > Streptophyta > Pinopsida > Pinales > Pinaceae > Pinus > Pinus albicaulis. Next base: position 593,057,798 of record CM076569.1, on the reverse strand, counting down.
ACTAGAGTGTCATCTTTGATGTTTTGGAGTCTAGATAGGAAATCAGCTACTGTGTTTTGTTTTCCAGGCCTATCTAGAATGGTAATGTTGAATTCTTGTAAAAGCAATAACCATCTTATGACTCTGCCATTAGTAATTGATTTATTCATTAAGTATCTAATTGCAGAATGATCAGTGTGAACAAAAGTTTCATAGCCTGTTATGTAGTGTCTGAATTTGTTTATGGCATGAACAACAGCTAAAAACTCTTTTTCAGTTACAGTATAGTTTAACTCTGCAGGAGTCAAATTTTTACTGGTATAGTAGATGGCATAAGGAATCAGGTCTTTTTGTACCAATACTGCTCCTAGAGCTGTATCAGAGGCATCTGTTGAAATATGAAAAGGTAACTTCCAGTTAGGTCCCCTTAAAATAGGTGCTTCAGAAATTTTTGTTTTCAGGGTTTCAAAGGCTAGCTGGCAATCATAATTCCATTTGAATTCACAATCTTTGGTAAGTAATTTGAAGAGTGGAGATGCTATCTTGGTGAAGTTTTCTATAAACCTCCGATAATATCCTGTAAATCCTAGAAAACTCCTAACATATTTTTGACAACTTGGAATAGATAGGTTAGAGATGACTTCAACTTTTGACTCATCAACTCTAATCCCATCCCCTGAAATGTGATGTCCCAAAACAATTCCTTCAGTAAACATCATAAAACACTTCTCATGACTAAGTGAAATATTTGCTTCTTTACATCTCTTTAAAACTTTTTCCAAGTTTGTTAAGGCTTCTTCAAATGTGTTTCCATAAACTGTGAAATCATCCATATATACCTCTACACAATCATGTATTAGATCTGAAACAATTCCTAATACTGCCCTTTGGAATGTTGCAGGTGCATTGCACAATCCAAATGGCAATACTCGGTAAGCATAGGTACCCCAAGGACAGGTAAATGTGGTTTTGTCTTGATCTTCAAGTGCTACTTGGATTTGGTTGTAACCACTAAACCCATCTAGGAATGAGAAGTACTTTTTGCTAGCTAATGTATCTAACACTTGATCTATGAAAGGTAAGGAAAATGGTCTTTTTGAGTAGCTTTGTTTAATTCTCAGTAGTCAATACATACCCTCCATTTACCATTTTTCTTTGGCACAATTACCAAAGGAGAAACCCACTGACTATCTGAAATGGGATAGATGAAGTTGACATTTAACAATTTTTGCAATTTTTCTTTAACAATCTCCCTAAGATTTGGATTCATCCGTCTTTGAGGTTGTCTGATTGGTTTACAATTTTCCTCTATATAGATGTGATGAGTGCAAGTCTTGGGGCTTATCCCTTTCATTTCAGTGTACTCCCATGCATATGCAAAAGAATGTCTCTGTAATACCTTGACTAACTCTTCTTCTTGAAATTTTTCTAGGTTCTTGTTTATGTTCAAAGTTTTTCCTGGAAATATCTCACTTGTAGAGTTGCCAAATTTATCCATAGAATGAAGAGACATCTGTCTTGATGACAAAAACTCAATGTTGGATCCCTCTTGAAATGGTTCATGTTTGTATTCTAAAGAGGATTCAAAGTTTTCTAGAGTATTCAGAATTTGATTATCTTCACTAATTTCTGAAATTGTGAAGAGAGGTTGTAAATCTTCTTCATCCTCTATCCATTGAGTATCATCTAAATCTGTAATTGTCCTAGCTGGAGGATACAAAGTGAATTTTTTAGTTGAACTACCATCAGAGATGTACATATCACCGGATCTACAACTAATGAAAGCATCAGTTGTAGCCAACCAAGGTCTTCCTAATATAACAGGATGTCCTCCTAGATTATTCTTAGGAGTTAGGATCATGAAATCCACAGGGTACTCCCAAGAATCTAGGGACACTGGAATGTCTTCTATTACCCCATCTGGTTTGATCACAGATCTGTCTGCTAATTGTAATAATGTGGGTGTAAAGAGAAGATTAGGAAGTTTCAGTTTATCCATGATTTGTCTACTCATGATATTGATTGTTGCTCCTAAATCAATGAGTGTGTTTTGGATTTCAATTCCATTGATGTGAATTTTAACAATTGGATTTCTTGGGTCTAGATACTTTGGAATAGCAATCTTACCCATCATAATGTCTGCTATTTTTCCTGCCAGTTGAATTTTCTTTGTTTCTCTTATTCTTTTTCTTTTTTTTCTTCATGCTCAACTCCTTTATTGTTTTGGCTAAAATTGGAATTTCCTTGATGGCTTGTAATAATGGAATTTTAATGCAAAAATTTCTCAGCTCATCTAGGAAATCATAATTAGGCACCATAATTTGTTTTTCTACACCTCTATAAATTTGTAATCTTTCTGGAAAGGGAGGTATAGAAGTAGATGTTGATGGCTGCTCTAATACATGAGTTGAAATTATTGGTTCTTTTTGCTTTAATTTTTCAATGTTTGGGTCTTGAAAAGATGTATTTTCCTCAAGACTTTTATTCACTCGTAGAGAATCTTCCTTAGAGTTATCTTGTTCTTGTATGATCACTGAAGGTTTCCTCTTTTCAAGTATTCTTCCATACCTAAGTTGAACATTGCTAAGGTCTAAAGGAGTAATTAAATAAGTTGGAAACTGTTGGCCTTCTATCATGTATGTGTTCTGAGGATTTTTATTATTGGGGTTTGGTATGGGTTGAGCAGGTAACTGATTTTATTTTGAGGAAATAGTAATGGAAGTGGTTGATTTTGATGTGGTAGGTTCTGATGATGCTGTTGAGGATTTTTTTGAAAATTTTGTTGAGGATTTTGAGGATAAAAACGTGGGTATGGTGGATAGGATGGTGGATACTGATAGTACTGAGAGTATCTTCCATAGGGATTTTGTGCCCCTTGTGCCCAAGCTTGAGATTGATTTTGAAATTGAGGCCAAGGTTGCTGCCAAGAATTCCAAGGTGGAGGTTGGTTATACATTTGATCATGGAATCCTTGTGTTTGAGGTCCTTGCCAAGGCCTTCTAGAGACAAAATTGAGAGATTCTGTGGAATCTGTAGGAGTTTCCTCTTGAAAGACATCTTTGAGACCAGGAAGGGAAGGACAATTCTTGGTCTCATGTTTTTCAGAAAAAATGACACAGGTCTCTACAACTTTTACATCCAAAGGGCACTCTCTCAAGGCATGTTTCTTCCTACATTTGGGACAAAAGATTGCTAAGGCATCAGATTCAGCTTTTTGCTTGTTTTGTATCTTAAGGGTGTCTATTTGTTCACTAAGACTCCCTAAGATGTCATATTTGAAATCATCAAGCATATGTCCTATTTCTGACCTACTTACTGTCCCAGAAGCAGACTTACTTGCCCTTGCAAGAGCAGGATCTCTTGGACCTTTTACAGTTTTAGATTTCCCTCTTGAAAGGTTGATACATAACTCAGATATTTCAGGTAATGTGAGCTGTGATATATCCCCTTTTTCCATCATGTTAAGGATATCCAACCATTCATCCCTAATTGTTTTCAACAAAAGAGCTTTTAAGGTGTCTTGATCTAGGTTTTCCATTTTTGCTCTTTTGATGTTGTAATGAAATCTCTCTAACAAATCTTCCAAGTTTTCATCTTCTTTTTGTAACATCTTAAACACTTCTTCCTTATGATTGACCGGCATACAATAATCCAAATACCTCTCTAGAAATGTTTGTTTCATGTCTTCCCATGTCCTAATAGAACTATTGATCAAACTCATAAACCACTTCAATGCTGCTCCTTTCAATGTTGAAGGAAATAGTTTAAGTTTTTGAGCATCTTGTAAGTAGTCATAAGTTCTACACAGGATTTCAAATTCAAATAGGAAGGTTTCAAGATCTTCAGTTTTAAGTCCATAGAAGTTTGGAAGGACAGAGGGTGAAATGTTTTTCATGGTTGTGTTGGTTTCTTCATCTATTATAGGGAACCCAAAAGAGCTTCCCATTTCTCTTCTACCTCTTCCTCCTTCTCCTATACCTCCTTCTCCTCTACCCCCTCCAAATAATGTGTGTTCTCCATTAAAGACTCCTCCTCCCCCTTCTTCTGCCATGGTTGATTCTCCTGTGGAAGTGGAAAAGTTTGTGTCTCTAACAGGAGTCTTTGGATCTTCTTCTAAGGCAGGTTCAGTGGATGAAGTGGAAAGTTTCTCTAATGGAATATCTGATCTTAGGTCTTCTAGAAGTCCAGGATCAGTAAAGGATGGAATGTGGGTCTGAGTTGAAGGTGTACTAGCTCTTGGTCTAGGTGAAACAAGTGGTGTTCTAGGAATCAAAATTCTGTTTCTGCTGCTTATGAATATACCCCTTGAGTCTCTCTCTCTACGCATATAATTGTTTTTGGGAGTTAAGAAACAAAGGTTACCTAGTTTTCACTTCCCCGGCAACGGCGCCAAAATGTTTGGGCTCAACCTAGTCTCCTAAATTGAGTTCATTTAATTGTCAACCAAGGTTGGTAAACTGCTGAAGTGAGGTGCACTGTATGTGCCTAGGTGTTTGTTTCTTACTGCGTTGTGTTTAGTGTTTTATGATGTTTTTGGTCTTTTTATGGTTTTATGCTCACAAGGGAAAGAACTAAATGTTGGTGGAAAGAAGCTACTGGTTAAAAACAGAGTGAAGCCTAATTTGTTGATGACAAATGACAAATGCAAATACTGAGACAGAACCAAACCTAAACTATGAATTAGCAAAATACAAAGCTTGATAATGACTTCAAGAAAATAAATCACAACATGAACTTAACTTATCCAATTCTTTCATTAAAGATATTTTGGAAGAGCTTGAGAAATGGGCAGCTAAGTGTAAAAATTCTCCTAACTAAACAATTAAACAATCAACTTATAATGATACAACATCTCATCCATGATTAAAGGTTTGTTGAAACATATTTGGAGAAGAACATTGGTAACATCATAAGATCTATACTCTAGAACTAGCTCCTAATTCTATTCTGCAACTTAGTTTAACATCACTAAACCTTACTCAAAAGTTATAGATTTCCTTTTTTAATAGTCTTGAGGAAAGGCTTGTTTGTGAAATGGTAAAAAAAAGGTTGCAAAAGTACTCCAGGCCTTGGACTGATACTGTCTTCTGTTCAGATGATTATGAGTTAATATAGGTTTGGAACAAAAGAAGTTTTGTAAATAATGAAGCCTGTGGTATTTAAGTTTAACAACTAATGTAAATTAATATGCAATGGATGACAACTAAATGTGGAATGTAAATACAGTGAGCTAAGCTAGAATTGAACTAGAGTGCTACTAGTCTATAATAAACAGTGCTAAACTAACAAGCCATTATCAAACTTGAAACAAAATAACAGAGCATGAATTGAATGCAATTTGACTCCGGAGTGCCCTAACTAAGTTATCATGCAATTAATCTATGGGATTCTACAGCCTATTTCGTTCATCATGAATGGTATTTTGGAAGATCTTGTTAGAACAATCCTGGCTGTACAATTCAATGCAAATGCAAACATGAAAACTGAAAGCAATTACAATTAAAAACTAAGACATCACAGCTATTTCCTACTCGTTATTATGATGTTTTGGAAGAGCTTTTTAAGAGTAATATCAGCTATGCTACTTAGGGAAAACAAGAAAATGAAACCTACAGTATCACAGTCATGCCTTAGTCATCATAATGATTTTTTGGAAGAGTTTACTAGAATAAGTTCAACTGTGATAATGAACAAAGAAATTGCAATTAAAATCTATAACACTATAGCCATTTCTCATTCATTATAATGATCTTTTGGAAGAGTTTCTTAGAACAAGTATAGCTACAGTGAATAATGAAATTAACTATGAACTCAAACTTCAAAAACTTGAAAACAAACTAAGATACTTATCTAAATTGCAAAAGTAAAGCCGCTCAAGAGGCAGGGGCCCTCTACCACCAGAGTAGCACAGAATCTAACTCAAGATCAACTCAACGCATTCAAAGAAATGCTGTCTTCTTCATTAAAGGAAAATAACTTAAAATAGAGTATTCTCGGTCTTCAGAAATATAGCAGTCAATGCATGAAATCTAATCAAAATCTAGAGCTTGTCTCTCGGTTTCCCGAGTACATTTATAACAAATCTTCATAACAAAATTTGCAACAATACGGGGATCATTGTATTTTCATATCAAAATCGTACTAGAACTCTAAAGATGGCAGCGTAAAGTGACAAAGGACATCTGGACTGTCCTTGTCCTATTAGGAGTCTGCCTCCTTGTGTGAGTTCCCACGTACAAAACCACGTCCAGAATTTCGTTCATTCTTCATGGTGAGCAACAAACGTTGAGGACATGATGTGGAATACACCCATGTGTGGCTTTTCCTGAGAGGACACCTAGAACATGCTTGAACGTGAAGACAGCTGCAGAATTGGCGGTTAGCTACGGAATGTCTGCATTCTGTAGCTAGTTTCAGTTCAAAATGCATTACAATGACAAAATCACAAAACTTAGCAAGTTAGCCATGATACTCATTCTTAAAGTAATTTTAACTAATTTCATTGATCATTTGAGCCTGGGATAACAATGGACAAAAGAAAATGGGGTGAAGTATGATGGAAGAAAGAACAATCTTGAGGCTCAACAACTCCCACATCTGCCACATCTGTGGTATAAGGGGACAATCGTGAGTGTAATGATCGTAAACACTGCAACACGAACAAGGCTTATTTGTGCGAATAGGCCTGTCCGGCTTGGGCTGAGTGCCCTGTTGCTGGTTAGCAGTGTTAGGGTCAGTACCTTGAGGATTGGGTCCATTAGTACCAGGGGCAGATGGATTTTGATTGCCTCTCCGCCTTCTTTGAGAGGAAGGGGGATTAGTCATGCCCTGCTGTGCAAATACTTGCCCTGGAGGGGGCTGTAGGTGCTGTTGCTGGGGTGGAGAAGGCAAAGGAGGTGGAAGTGCATATGCTAGAGGAGCTGGAGCACCAGGCTGTGGATAAGGATAATGGTTAGGTTGGGCAACATTGAGGTAAGTAGGAGGTTGGGCAAAAGGATGAGGCATGCCATATCCTGGATGCATGCTACCTGGAGGGGGAAAGTTGCTGGAGGTGCTGGCCCCTCCCGGAGGGAGACCATAGCCCATAGGAGGTTGAGCATACAGATGAGAAAGGCTCCAACGATACTGTCGACGAAATGAGATGCCCCTGGGGAGTTAGCGCCACCAGGCCTGGGGAGGTTAGGACGGATGGTATAAACATAACCAGACTGGGCGTAGATCAGGTCATATTTCAAGGCTATTTGGAGGGCAGCTTCTTCGGTTTGAGAGAAATGGGAGGCGACATCCTTGCCAATGGGAGGTAAGAGAGTGTGAAGGAACTAGTCCATATAAACCCGATCTTCAAAGGTGGGAGCTCGACATAAGCTCCTTCTTCTCCGCCATTCCTGGACATGAGTGGAAAGGCGGGTTGAAGAGGTTTGACGGATGGAAGTCAAAAGCTCTGTACTAGTGTCGTATCGGAGAGGGAGATGGAAATAAGATAAAAAGGCTTGGGAAATGGTCGCAAAGGTGGTATGCGAAGAGGTGGCCTGGTCAACATACCATTTAGAAGCTTCGCCCGTAAGCGTGCGTTGGAACAACCGAAGACAGATGGAATCATCGGTAATGGAATTGGAGGAACACCACATGTGGAAAGATCAGACATGGTTGGTTGGATCTTCTCCAGCAAGGCCTTTGAACTTAGGGATGTCGGAGGGGAGCTTGGTTGGCATAGCAGGCCAACCAACATTGTGGCGGATAGGGTCATTGATCAACTGATTAAGATCGGGGAGGTTGAGGCCTGCCATGTAAGGGAGCAAAGGTGCAACCGAGGTAGTTCTTGTGGCGGTTCCGCTAGCAGTAGTCCCGAAATTAGGGCCAGGATTACCGCTAGCGTTAGGCCCTGGACCAGACATAGTGAAGGTGACAGGGGGAGAACCTGAAGTAAAAGGAGAACCCAATGAATCAGAAGAGGAGTCAGAGTGCGGACTCGGAGGAGGACTAACTCGACGATGATGGGAAGGAATAGGTCGACCGACCGGAAACTGAGGGTGAAGGCCAAGAAGTCTCTGGGATGTGCGCCTTGGGGGCGCAATGGTGACAACAAAAACACGGCACAAGGGGAAGAAGAACGACCAAAAAAGGCAGGGAGGTTCAGAATCAAGTGATTACAATGTTGAAACAAGGTCAGAAAGGTGCAGTGTCAAGTGATTTTACAATGTTTTAAAGTATTTTCCTGGCGGTGGTAACCAGGCTCTTCTTCGCTTAGGGTGAGTGTGTGGCGTGCACTAATTTTAATTTTTAAACCCTGACGTTTTGAGAGCAAAAGAAAAAGTGTGCTGTGTAACTGAAAATAAATCTGCAGAGAACAGTATATAATGCTGAAATAACAGAAAATTAACAGCTAACAATGCATCGATCTAACCCAAAAAGGCGGGTCTCTCAAAACTAGTCTAACAGAGGGAACAAATCTAGTCAAAACACACTAAAAAGAGGCCAATAGATCTAGGGCCGAGAGGGACAGGGATCTAAAGGAGAAATCTGCTGAAAAGAGGGGCAGAACACAACCAAGAGGCAGAGGCAAGGTGGCTGGAAAAAAGGAGGAAATCAGCAAAAAGCAGAAGGGACAAGGAGGAGGCCCTAAAGGTAGATCCAAAAAAAACTTCAGGAGGTGATTTGAAAGGGAGAAGAGCTGATTAAAAGGGATCTGAAAAGGAGGTATCAGATCTGAAAAAGGGGCGACTGAAACTCTGAAAAAACAGACACCTGAAACAGTTAAAACTCTTTCACCAAAAGTGGAGGGTACTGAAGCCCTAGGGGGCTATGTTCCCACTTAGATGAGTAAAACAGATCAGAAACAGGTCTAAATGGGCTGATACAGAGGCTGGAAAACCCTGACAGAAGCTTCAGAAAAACCCAGAAAAATTGCAGAAAAATAGCAGAAAAACTGGCAGGTCGCAGGTTCTGACCTGTTTTCTGTGTAGGTCGCAGATAATGGGCTGAAAAGTGCGACCTGGAGGCGAGGTTGCAGTTTCTAGGCTGAAAAGTGCGACCTGAAGCTCTGGGTGTCCCGGCGGCAGATTTTCGAAAAAGTTGCCATCTCAGTTGCGGCTGATGTCTGTCACCTGCGCAATAGGTCCAGAAACACGCGGAAGTTAGAAATTTTAATGTTTTAGGGTTTTATAGGTGAAAAAAAACATAAAAATAGGAAAAAAAAAAGCTGAAAAGAAACCCTAGGGTCTGAAGCAGCTGGATATGTAGGAATATGAAAAACGACAGTGGTCGTAATTGAAAACCCGTCTGGGTTCGATCCCCAGCGGAGTCGCCAGTTGTTAGTATGAATCTTTTGTCGAAGTGTACGAAAAAATACCACTCTAGCTACGCATAAATTATAGCCCTAACATCAAATATGGCTGCCAATATCTTCAGATCTGCAATTAGTTGATCAAGACAAGTGCTGCAAAAAACAGATCTATGCATAAAGAGACATTAAGCAGTAAAAATAAGGTTTTTCTCCATACATCCAATAGACAAGACAAGAACAATATTTTTTGAAAGAATTTTTTGTATTAAGGGCACCTGGGAGGAAAACAAGAAGGTGTTTCCAATTCTCCTTAATGGGATGGGTTCTTGGAAGTCCTCAGCACTTCAAATCTAGCATTTCTCTCTCCTGTTGGTGTAGAAAACCCAGACAAAGATAGAACTCAAAGGGAGCTCACACAACAAATAATGGAAAATATGACAATGATAATGGCTCAAAGTTAGACCAAGAGTATAGATCCAGAGTGATCTAATAGGCAACAAAAGGTGAAGAATGGTAGGAGAAATCCTCCTATTTATAACAAAATATTGGGTCATTCTAGATCTTGGTGCATGATTAAAATAACATTAACCAAATCTAGATCCACCTTTTATGGAATATTTTATTATATTTGTTGGAGGGAAAAAGTATTTGACTTGGGTCAAATCCCTTTATTTGTAAATAATAAATAGATAAATGATTTATTTATCATTTTAAGGAAATGGTTGAAAGATAGTCAAATAAATAATGATTTATTTAATTATTTATGGGTGATTTAGTCATATTTAACAAGGAATATTATTTAAATAAGATTTAAATAGTTATTCCTAGAAAATAATAAGATAAATAAGGATTTATCTAATTAATTTCTTTGTTTTTGGTTAAACATGACCATGAATAATAATTAAATTATTGTTTAATTTATTATTCCATGAGGGAAATCAAACAAATATAGATTTGTTTAATATTTCCCTTTGGGGTTTTCTGTTTAGACCATAAACAACCTAATAAATGTGTTTTATTAAGTTATTTTACATAGTGAAAGCAATTTTACTTAGGGTAAAATTGGTCTTACATGGTGTACTTGGGTCCATCTAATGATAGTAGGTTAGATGACCAAAAAATGGTGTAACACCAAGGATACCCTAGTAGCTTAGTCAACTTGATATGATGAAAGGACCCACTCCACAATTTCAAGCTTATTCACATCCATATCAAATTAATTGGGACACACTCCCTCCTTGGAAACCTTGGCCATGTCAACCCCAAAACCAATCTTGGAAACATGGTTGGAGAGGACCTTATGGGGAAATTCCTCAACATCTGCAATATTTCCCTCAATATCCTCCATACCCAACTCCATGCTATCCCTACCATCCACCTCCACCAAAACCATAGCCTCAACCACATACATCTCATATATCCATCCCCACTCAACTACCCTTACCACCATTTCCAATCCCACACCATGAAGTATCTTAGCTCACTTACAATGCTGAGGTACAACACTTCTAAACATCTCCTCTTGATATAGATGGTATTCATCTTAGTTCAAGAAATGTATTGCAAAGAAAGTATTTTCTTAATGTCATTGAAGGAAAACATTAAGAAGAAGAATATCCAAATGAGGAGATCAAAAGATCGAGGGCTGCACTTGATGAAGAGTAGATATCAGAATCAGATGTTGAGAAAGTTCCCTCATGTTTACCAGCATTTCCTCCACGTGCTCAAGAGAACAATCAGAAAAAAGAGGAATATTTGACTGCCATAATAGAAGAGGAAATCCAAGGTGATCCAACTCAACAAGTGAACCAGGGGCATCACAACTATGTTGACATATGGTTCCAAACAGTCATTAAGTTGCGACAACACACTCTTCTCCAATAGTACTTGATACAATCCCAGTCAAAGAAATTCATCTATCATATTCAGGTACATGTCAAAGAATGTATTCCAAGTGTGCACATGATTTTATCTGTCATATTGATGTGTACATGGCTCCATTGGAAGTATTCCTATACTTGAAAAAGGTTTTATTTTTTCAAGTAGAGTAGGAAAGTGAAAAAAAAGAGGGAAAGAATAAAATCTCAGATGAAAACCTCTTTGAGCTGTCTGAGATTAGATCACTAATTGAAAACCTCCATGAGGCCGTCATTGGGTTGAAAAAAGAAAAAAGAAAAATAAAATATCCTAGGGGAAAACCTCCTTTGAGGTGCCTAGGCATAACTACTAGTGGAAAACCTCATTGAGGCAACTAGTAGGCCTTAATTTTTTTTAAAAAAAAAATGCATTTCTCCATGTATCTCTCTCTAATTAATGCAGGTGCTCTCCAACCTTTGCAAGCAGAAAAACAACAAGTTGGCAGAAAAAGAAAATTTGGTCAACACCCTGGTGAAAGGTAGTCTACCTTGGAATTCCTCCTCTTGTCCTCAGAATCTCCAAAAGGACCTCAAGAAGATTATCACATGCAACTTTAGAACACCGAAGACAGCTTCAACAGCCATATCAGCGGCTTCAATATCACCTGTAAAAACAAATCAATGGTAAGGCTCATGTATGCATTCATCTAACCATTTCTTCGAATCTATTTTAGCTTAATAAAACATTAAAAAGTGTGAGAAGGAAAGTTTTTTATATAGTCAAAATCAGTAGCAGAGCAACCTCAACATTATCTAGCGACTAGCCTCACTTTTTCCACCAAGAAGAGGAACAAGACAAAAGTAAAAAGGACTTGAGAAAGTGGGTGGTAAGCACTTCATTGTAATGGAAGACAAGGAGTGCAAAGGGGTAACCAAGGGTGAAATTAGTTCACAGAAAAGTAGAACTGTGAGTTTATTTTGCATGCAATTAAAAAGAGAAAAAAGAGAAAAAGGAAAAAAAGAAAAAATGGAAAAAGAAAAGAATAAACTAAAATAAAGGTGGATCCACCACCTCTTGGCATGCAAAACAGATATGTTTAAGGCATCTGAGGACCTCCATGAAGCACCTACGAGAAGAAATGCAAGAATATTAGCAGGAGGAGTAGCACATGGGCCAATAAACAGAAAATGAAATAAGTCAGCATGCAGGAAGAACCATAAGGCAGGAAGGATGAATAGGTTGCTCAGAGGATGAGAAACAATTTCAGTAGGGTGGTGATGATGGGCCTATAAATTAGATATAAATTAAGGCCCATCTAACATTTCTTAGGCCCATCTACCTCTCTTATGCACATAAAAAGATATATTAAATCTCTCCTTCTACACTTAATAATGTTTTCTTATGCTTTAATATTTTCTTAGGAAGGTTTAAAGGTAATTGCATATTTCGGCCTAATATTGGTTATTTTTGTAGAATATTGTGAGAATATTGGGCAGCTTATGTAGATTTGTAGAAGGAGATAATGTAGGGACTCACTCCCTACCACTGGAAGATCAAGATTGGAGAATAAATGAGCACAATATTAGAAAATTAGGGATAAATCTTGGAGAGATTCAAAGAGATTTTCCACCTTTTTTAACTCTCAAAGGTAGCCAAAGGATCCTCATGAGATCCCCTCCAACAATTCGAATTCAAAAGGTAGCCAAGCAACTCAAAACCAAAAGCACTCTATATTTGTTTACTATGAGTCAAGTGGAGTCAATCACCATTTTCTAGGGAGCTGTTGGTAGCTGCCCTGTAGAATAAATAGAGAAGAGCTAGAGCTAGGAAGAGTTAGTCAATTCCAGGGGATTCAATTCCATTTAGAACTTTTGTTGCAAGCTATTAGGCTTTTTCTGTTTAAGACATTCAGGATGTAATAAGACTGTATTTTTTTTAATGAAATGAGTAGGCAGATGTTGTTTTACTGATCTAGTTTTAGGGAGTGAGGCTCGTGGTTTAGGGCCCAACCCATGTGCTTCAGCTTCTCTGTTGTTTTCGTTCTTTCCTCTATGTTATTTAGCTAGTTTTATTTCTGATATTTTCATTGCTATTATAATTGTTGCTGTAGATTTAATTTGCTCATCTGCACTGTATAATATTTGATGAAATCCATAAAAATGTGAGGCAACCTTCCTGTTATCACCAAAAGCGTACTTGATTGGATGTTGATCAGACAACTTCAGTGTAACTGTTTCAAATCACTTCCAACTGAAGCTTAGCCTCTTCAGTTTGAGAGGGCTCTCTCACAGGTAATTTATGATATTAGTTAATGATACATATAGATGGCTAAATATATGAATTATGTATTGGTTTTGTATGTTTGCACGTTGAAAAGATGAAGGCTTGCTACCATTGGGCTTATGGAGTCAACAAATAAGTAGGTGTAGTGGCAAGGTTTCTTGACATGGAAGTTGAGGCAGATAGGGGTATTTAACAAAGGCAATTAACTCATAGATCATAGGTCAACACCATCATTTCATTACTAAAGGAAGTCATAACATGGAGTTATGAATTCTAAGTAATAGCAGTGAAATCTACTGCTAGTGGTTCAAAGTCAATTCACTCATAGAGCACAGAAAAACACAGTCATCTCATTACTAAAGGAAGTCAGAGCATAGGGTTATGAATTCTAATTAATAGCAATGAAATAAACTGCAAGTAGTAAAACATAACATGTAGATCAATAGAGCATTAAAAACCCCATGATAATCTCAGGTCTGTCAAGAAGAAAACCACTCTATATTATTGAAAACAGTCAATTACATAAAGCTGCAGTTTTGCCAAAAAGTCTCCAACCCTTGACAAATGTGACTCACCGCAATTTAATAGAATTGTTACATCATGAGATGATTTGCCTCCTAGCTAGATTCATCGAATTTTTGCGTAATGACACCTTGCATAACCATAAAACATCTAATTAATGAGAAAATGACAGCTATCCTACTTGACAGCCCTTTTCCTAATAGGACTCAAACTGTTCATTATTACAATAACGACCTTATCTCTTAAAAAAAATTACATATTGAAAACTATGCTTTCATATATTCGAATAGGGTGCGATGGGACTCATCACTACATGACATTTTAATTGACCTCCTCTAAAACTGGAAATAAACCCTGTTTTTTAGGAAAACTGGTCTTCATCTTCAATGAATGGTATGGCTGGTAGTTTGTCTTCATTTCATGGTCTTTAAGTGTTGGATAATTTCTTTCATGGTCTTTTAACACTTGGATAGTATCCACCTATCCAAGAATGCCCAAAAACCTGCTTAAAAAACTCCAACACAATACGCTACGAAAGTAAGACATTTTCGTAGCGTACTTTCATAGTGCTGCAAAAATGCCTTTTTCCATCATCGTTTTTGATTCGTTATTTCTTCATGGTGTTCATTCTGCCTTAATACATCTCCCATAAAATTTCACCTCTTGAAAGCTCCTAAAACTGGTTCAAAAATAAAAAAGAAAGCTACAGTGGTTTCATAGCGTTTTGCTGTTCTTCAAGCCCAAGCACGCTACGAAACTGCTGAAAACTGTGGTTTTTTTCCAGATTTTTGCCTTGATTCAAAAAGGAACCTTCCAGTTGTAAAAAATTTATTTTCAACATTCCATTGACCTTTCAAAACATAAACCAACTCAGCCTAAGGTTCTTGAGGTGTTTCTTCTTCAAAAAACATCCTTTTCACCTTTAGCAAGTCTTTTCATCACTAAAATGACTCTGTTTTTTCTGAAAACATAGGGTTCAGAGATAAGCTCTTTTCTCCATATCCTTGATAGATATTGAAAAAATGAAGGAGGTTTTTGTAGGCCAATATGTATTGAAGAAAAAAATCTCTTGTTATTTTTTTGAAACACATCTCCAGCTGTCCAGAATCTGCATTCTAAAAACATGTATAAAACAGGAAAATTCTGCATTCTGAAAATAGGGCTGAAAGACATTCCCGTATCTCCTAATTTGTAGCACCTTTGAGAAAAGTGAAAGTGGTTATTGTTATTTTATACGTTCCTGAAAATAACCTCTCTCAGTTTCTTAAAATAATTCTCTGTTTTCCCAGAAACCGCCCTTGAAGTTTACTGCACAAAGTCAGAAAACAGAGAAATGCTTCATATTCGCTATGAAACTTTAAGCAGTTTTGTAGCATTTTCTGCCTTTTTTACACTAAATTCGCTATGAAAGTATGGATTCTTTGCTAAAATGAGATTTTTGGATTTAAATTATAGGGAAATGAAAACTAACAACAAATTATGACTGATGAGACATGATGTGACCTATATGGAAGTGATTTTGAGATGGAATGATGTGACCTATATGCCAATTTGAAAAAAGGTTTAAGGAGTCCTTACCCTTTTGAGGAGTGAACCGTATGACCCTGTCAAGTAATAACTCAAAAAATTATGAGTGATAACACTTCCCCTCTCATCTCTGTCGATAGAGCTCGAGGAGGGTATACCTTCCCGTAGACAAAAAATGCTTTCTGGGTTATAATTCTCTATTTCAATGACTAGGCTAGAATTTTTTTTATTTAACATGCACTGTCGATATTTCTTGCATAACTCAATAGTTTAATTGCAAGCACATGTAGCCATGGAGAAGTTCATTGGAGCCTTATCTCTTCATTTTCCATCTCTGTCTTCACGACTTGAACACTATTTTTACGCCTCCATTCCCATCCTTTCTCTTCTTATCAGCTATCGTGCCTTTTTATTATTCAAAAAACACTTCAAAATTCTGAAATTTTGACCTCCACCATCGCTCCTCGAACTTCTCGTTACTGTAAATCGCAATCGCACTACGCAAACTTTTTCCCTTTTTCTCTTAAGACTTACCACAATTGTGTTTCACACATCGCACTCTGCAGTGTTTAGCCGCTTTTTCCTTTACACTTACCACTCGCTGTTGTTGATTGCGATATTGTGATATCACAAATCACACTTCACACCTTTTCCCTTTTTCTTCAAGACTTACTGCTTGTTTCCGCCGATTGCGATTTTGCGAAATCGCAAATTGCACCGTTTACCTTTTTATTTTAACACTTACCGCTCGTTCCGTTGATGCTCCACCGCATCGCACATCACACTTTGCAACATTTCCCTTCTCCCTTTAACATTTACCACTCCAAATTGGAGATATTTTGACTGCGATATTGGTCCCACAGCCACATCACCCATCGCAAATCGCACGTCGTAACATTTTCCCCATTCTTTAAGACTTACCACTCCGATCCGCCGATTGAGATATTGTGATCGCAATCCGTCACTGATCCCACTGCCACGTCACTTTTCGCACATCGCAATTCACACCGTTTAGTTGGTTGTCATTACACTTACCACTTGTTTCCGCCGATTGTGATATTGCATATCACAACTCTTTCCTCTATCACATCTTCGCCATCACACTTTTCAATTCATTGCGCTCCAAAGCCCTTTTCTGTGCTATAATAAGGTTTTATAAGGTTTAACCCATATTTTCACTTCTAAGCCTTGTTTCATGCATTTAAGCCTTCCATGAGCACCTTTAGCCCTTTTTCCTCCGAACTGCAATCAACATTTTTTCAGTTAGAATTAGATCATGAATAGCTGCATGGTTAGAAGCATGATAGATAGATCATAGGATAAGTAGAGTGTGTTTAGCCGTTTGGCCAGCTCAATGCAATTTAGTTTAGTTTCTTTTTAGTCAATTCTTTTCTGTAATTTAGTTTAGTTTCCTTCCTGTCATTTCTTTTCAGTGATTTAATTTAGTTTCCTTTCTGTCATTTCCTTTTTGCAACTTAGTTTAGTTTCATTGAAGTGTGACAGACTTCATTGAGAACCCTTGGAAATAACATCCTTTTGTAAAGCAAAAGAGGATGACATGAATAGAATGCATCAGTTGTGTACATAGCACTGTCACCTCCAATTTTGTACAAACCTCGGGTTGATAAAGTAAAGTAGGGCAGCCCCTGGGAGTTGCAACACTCTTAATGCAATACTAGGGTAACCACTCTGTATCCATTGCTAGTTCCTCTGTAACAACAGTGGCCTCTACAGGTTCTTGTTTTCCGGCTTCTAGGTCGATTACCGTGGGAGGATCTGCTTTAACTGATGGTTCTTATGTAACAACAATATCTTCAACAAGTTCTTGTGGAGTAGCCTCCCCAGGTTCTGTTTGAGTCTCCTTGGGCAGGTGCTTTCCCGAAAAAATCTATATCCTGCTGCTACTAACTCTTGGGAACATGCCACACATAGAGATCATGGATTCCCCCCCCCCCCCACCTTTCTTTATAGCTTCAGCTAGGGTATCTATCCCCGAGGCTTCCGATTTCCTAGCTTCTGCTAATCTCTGCTTTAACTGTTCATTTTCTTTCTTTAAATTTTCAATGTGTGGTTTCATTGGGGGTAAAGGTTCAGATTCTTAGTGGCTTGCCCATATGAGATCATAATAGATCCAAATATACATTTGATAAATGCATCTGCAGTGGTTAGTCACGGTCTCCCTAAAATTAAAGGATGACCCCCCAGGTTGGATTTAGTTTGCAAAATGAGAAAATCAGTCGAATATCTCTAAGAAGCTACAGTAATCACCACATCTTCTATCACCCCTTCAAGTTTGACACATGACCTATTTGCTAATTCAAGCACTTTAGGTGTAGTTCCGAGTCAATGAAGTCCTAGGGAGATAAAAAAATCCTTGGTTATTAAATTAATGGCCGCCCCCAAATTGATCATAGTATTAGTTATGGGATGGTCATCAATATGAACAGTAACTATAGGATTTCCTAATTCATTATATTTAGTTAACAAAGGTTGCTCAATCATTAGTTTAGACAGTTTCCCCATAACATGGATAGTAGCAGGGTCCTTTGGTTTCCTTCTAGGCATTTTGACACACAAATCTCTCACCATTTTGGCATAAATAGGTACTTCCTTGAGAGCTTGTAACAACGAAATCCACACATACAGATCTGTAATTCCTTGAGAAACTCCGATTCAAATTGTGAGGTTGTCCCAATTTCAATTAGCTGTTGATGGTATGGAGGATCCTGAGCTCTAACAGCTAAGCTAGGTGTCATAGGTGCACTAGCCTTGCTTGAGTTGGCTGTTGTAGGATCAACATGCCTTTTTGAGCTGGCTGCTATAGTTGTAACAATTGGTGCTGTATTGACTGTTACAGGTGTAAAAACCATTTCAGATTCAACTATACCCTTTTTGGGTGACTCACTTTATTCCTCGCTAATGATAGGAGTATGGCCAAGCCTGATTAATGTTCCCAATCGAAGCTGAATCTCATTGAGCCCAATAGGAGTAATAAGGTAAGTTTGGAAAGTAGGCGGGGTGTCTATGCTCTAGGCTGCCTTATTATTCGAATAAGGGTTAGGTTGCACAAGTAATTGGGGTCAGACATGAGGTGTAGGAGTTTGGAGAGGAGGAAGTTGTAACTGTTGTTGCATTGGTAGTGCAGAGGGGGCTGGACCTTGGCCATTACCTCTTCAATTTTGACTCCAAGGATAAGATTGTGATGGAGGATATTGCATTGGTGCAGGGGAAGGCCAATGGTTCTAGGGTGAAGGAAATTGTGTTGAGGAAGGATTATGATATGGCCATGGAAATTTCTGAACATTATAAGCGTTATTCTAAGGATTAAAAGAGGAAACATCTGGAGGCATACCTATAGGTCGCGACTGCCATGGTATCTTTGATCCGATGAAGTAGGAAGACCGGAACTCCTCGCTTGATTCATTTCGCACTGCTTTCAGTATGGGTAGTTCTAGGCATTGATTAGTGGAATGCGCCAACTCATAAAATGTTGCACAAGCTAATGTTGTTCAGTTCTCATTCCCTTTGTAGATGTTTCTTTTTGCATCGAGGATATAATATTTCCAAAGATGCTTCAGCTTCTGCTTGTGCTTTCGTGACTTGTGCTATGGTAATATGGGCAGATAGAGTACGAAGGAGGTCAGTTTAAAATCCTCAAATAGATTCCCGATCTCTGCTCTAGTTACTCCTCCACTCGTAGAATTCTGTATCCGAACTAAAGGGTCCTGAACTGAACTCCTTCCCTTGGCCGATCCTCTTGAACTCCGTAGAAAAAGCTTCATTATTTCTTGAAATGATTCCTGTGTTATGTCTCCCTTTCCTAACAGATTCAATTGTTCTAGACAATCATCTCTCATACCTCTTAGAAATATAGTTTTCAATATTTCTGAGGCTAAGTCGCCAAACTTAGACCTTTGTAAATTATAATGGAATCATTCCATGTATTCTTCCAAGCTTTCCTCTTCCTTCTATGTAATCCTGAATATTTCTTCCTTAAAATACCTAGTTCGACAGTAATCCTGATACTTAGAGAGGAATGACTCTTTCAATTCACTCTAGGTTTGGATCGAGCCAACACCGAGTCCCATGAACCATCCCAATGCTTCTCATTTTAGAGTAGAAGGAAATATTTTTATATTATGGGCGTCCGAAGTGTAGTCGTAAATTATACACAAGACATCAAACTCGAACATAAAGGTGTCAGGATCTTCGATGGCCATCCCTTGAAAGGATGGAAGAGATGATAAGGGAATATTATTCATAGGAGATTCATCCCTTGTTACCAGTATTGGGAATTAAAAAGTAACATTACCATGTGTTCTAGTATTTTCATCCCCCATGGTTGATCCTTCCTGATGAGATGAACTGACCTCATAATGTGTAGGGGATTGACAGATGGGTAAGGGATCAGGCTGTTGTAGGACTGGTTGCTTCACTGCACTACCTGAATCCAGATAATGATAATCAAGTAAATGTTGTTTCGACTCAGGCTCTTTCTATTCCCCACAAGTTTCCCCTTGACCTTCAATCCTTAATTTTTGATCAACAACTTTCCACTGTTGTTTCTGATCTGGGGTCTTAATTTCAGGCATGGATATGCTGTGTGAAGGACGATGAGGTCCAAATAATGAAGGTGTAGATGCCTCCGGCCTTGATATATTGGCAGATTTCTGTGGTCCTTTCTTCGTTGTGTCCTTGTATGAAGTGGACTGTTCTTTCTCTACTTTTGAAATCAGATCCCCAAAGAAAGTCTTCCTTCCAAAATCTGCATTTTTCTTTTCCTTTTTACGACCTTTCTTTCCTGTAGTTAGTTAGAGTGGGGGTGTTTTGGTTTATCTACTATCCTAAATGAACACATGGACCCTATGTGTATCAATATTTACTATGAGTACCTCAGTTCTACAATGGTGAGCCCACTCAATTATGTTAGAGCGATGCGCAGGTTCTTACCTCTCGTCTTACTGCCCAACAACTATATAGCTAAAGGAAAATTCTAGAAAAAAAACACCCAAAAATCCCACTTCTAAGTACCCCAGTGTAGCAACGGTGAGCCCGCTCAAGAATGCTAGAGTGATGCGAATGTTCTTTCCTCTCATCTTATTGCCCAAAAATTGCTGACTAGGAACACCCTACCATCAAAAAAACAATTTTGGCTGATTGTGTCGTCACTGCCATCCTTGAAAACGACGCTAAAATGTTGGATGTATTAATCACTTTTAAATGACTAAGACGATACACATAAATTATCAATCGAGGACATATTTTATTTCAATGACAGTTGCACTGTTTGTGCCGATACATCATACCAGAAGCATAAATAAAACAAGAAGAAATCGTTGCTGAACCGATTGCTGAAAATTAACACTCATGTAGGAATAAAAAAAGGGATCTACAAGAAGGTAATCACACTTCAGATAAACCAGTATTTAGCGTGGCACACGATAACTACACCAGCTGATATTTCTAATTGAATTTGTGTAACATCATAATAAATACCTGAAACTGAAGCATATATACTTACAACCGACACATCAATAATAACACTCAACAAATACACATAAAAAAATATGAGATATACTACAACTGCTTTATCACTGCAGTCCCTGCTAAAGAGGAGGGCCATTCTTCCCTAGTAGGGCACAGGAAGAGATGAAAACTAAATAAGAATTAAATCAGTCAACATATGTAACATCAACAATATGATATTCTGTATTATGGTGATCAAAATTACAGAGTGAAAATGGCGATAATATTTTGTGCTAACCCCCCGATCTTAAAGGTTTGAAAGTTTATATAATAGCTACATATCTACAAAACGAGGAATGGACCAGTCATGAGAAACTTATGATTCTCATGCTGATAAAAATAAAGTAAATATAGTTACAACCGATTCCCTCAATAAGAGTCCCGACTGGGAAAATATTGATTTCAATCAAAACTGCCTAAAGATGTTATTCAAAATGACAATATATGATTACTCCTACATCTGTCATTGGAATGTGACAACAATAGTGTAACGAATTTTGAAGACAGATCAACATCTAGAAGTTGACAGTACACAATCAAGAGTGCGATGGTATCAATAGTCTATAGCAACGAATCTGTAACAACGTCGGGGTGTAACATCATTGCGGTGTAACAACATCGCGGTGTAACAACAGAGATCATGAAAGCGAAGGTGTTGACTCATCGTGTGGTAGAAGTTCCATGTAAGAACACACTGTAACAACATGCTTCCAACTGGTACTATGCACCTGTATGTTCTAGGTCCCTTGTGCTTAAAATAATATCTGAAAGAGTAGCAAAAAGACCAAAGAACTTCCTCCAATATTCATCCCAATTAGCCACAAAAAGGGAACAATACATCATAATAATTAATGAGAATGACAAGATAATTAAAAACGGTAAAGTTGCATTGTTTTAAGATAAAGAAAAGGAAAAAGGCAAAGGTATTCCCAAGGTTGGAGGTCAAAAAGGTAGAAATGAGGGAAGCAAATGTAGGGAATGAGTATAAAAATGACACCCAACAGTGATCCTTAGATAAGTATGAGACCCCTATGCTCAAATATGTTGTTTAAACTTATAGTTTACATGTTTGTGACGTGTTTAACAAAATTCCTATCATGGCTAGTAGGTGTCTAGTCTAGGATTTGTCAATGTTTTTGCAAATGTATCATTGTTCCGCTATTATAATGCAT
Organism: Pinus albicaulis; assembly: GCA_034641835.2. Classification (NCBI taxonomy): domain Eukaryota; kingdom Viridiplantae; phylum Streptophyta; class Pinopsida; order Pinales; family Pinaceae; genus Pinus; species Pinus albicaulis. Next base: position 593,035,649 of record CM076569.1, on the reverse strand, counting down.
TTCTGAGCTTGTCATTGAAGTTCTAAGCAATGAACTGGGCCGTGGGCTTGAAAAAGTGGCTCAAATACCGGGGATGATGGCATAGGTCTGAGGAAAAAAGTCCCTCGACACATGCATGCCCATACTATGGGAGCGTCCAAAGCCTCCCAGACGCACCCTTGCCCATATCAAGGGAGCGTTCAAGGGTTTAATGTTCTAAAACATAAATGGGACCCAAGGGCTGGTTACCTGAGTGGTTGGGATGGCCACTATGAATTCTGTTGCTGATGTGGAAGGTTTGTGTGATGTGTTTCCATCGATTCCACTTCCCTAAGGTCACCTAGGACGTTGAATACGATCATAGTATCCTCTCGTCACATGTTTACCCAGGTTGGCTGGTTACTTGGGTAGATGTGGGATGAAGGTGTTACATAATGGTATCAGAGCGTGGTTTCATTCTCTTTGGGTGCTGTTTGGTTTATGTTCTCTGTGTGATATCTGATACCATAGAGTGGTATCAGAGTAGGTTGCGCTCTCTTTGGGTCATATCTGATACCACTTAGTGGTATCAAAGTAGGTTGCACTCTCTTTGGGTCATATCGGATAGCATAGAGTGGTATCAGAGCATGTTTCACCCATTGGAATGGATGGGTAGAATGTGTTTGTCATGCATATATGTCAGTTGCATATGTGTTCTGTATGTTTGTGGACTATGTGCTTGTTTTATATGTATGGTGGTGGTCATTGTTGCAATTGTGTCTCTATATGGAAGTTGATGGTGTTGTTTTTGGATGTGACCGTCATGAGTGCATGTTGGTTATGCATTTGTTATAAATGTCAATGTCTATATGTTATTATGAATGCATTTTCATGGTTAAGGTTTTTGTCCATGAGGTCATTGTAGGAATTTTAGGTCATCATGATGTTGTTGATATGTTATGATGCTGATGTGTTTTTTGAGATAGAGCAGGCGATGCATATCATCAAAGTGCAGTTGAAACACTAGAATTCGGGGTAAGAGAATATCATCATCTAGGTTGTATGTTTGGCATGCATGTATGTTAGTTAATGGATTGTTATATGCATTTGGGTTATATACATGGTTGTCATCTTATTGTTGTTGTGCTTACATTCATGGCAGATGCTAGTGAATCAATGTGGTCATATGCACGTGTGTCGAATAGTCATGAATGATAGTAATGTGTTGTTATATGCATTGTTGTTGTTATTTTACGTTATATAACTTGATGATTATGTTTTATGTTTTTGATGAGTATGTTATATATTAACTTGTTGTTGTTATATGTTAGTTAAATTGATGATTAGGGTTATTGTATTAAGATATTGATGTTATATGTATGATGTTAATCTAGAATGAACTATGCATATAGTTATGGCTATGATATATAGGTATGAGCCAACATATTTGTGATATTGTGTTGTATTAATTTGGACTGATTGTGTAGAAGTGATTGTTAAGCATGAATGACAATTGTTTATGAACTTATGAGGTGAACATGTTATATAATTACTATTATGGATATCATGAACTTATTATGATTGAGTTTATATGTTGTGAAGTTATATCATGCTAATTAGATTAATTGTGCAGACAAGATAGCCTCCCCTGAGATACATTAAGGGAGGATTTTGATTATGTCGTTTATTTGGTGTTTGAATGTTTGATTATGTCGTCTATTTGGTGTTTGAGTGTTTCGTGTCTATTATGTTGTTTATATGTTGTTTGAATGTCTGATTAATTGGACGATATGAGCATGTGTGTATAAGATTGCATGAAATAACGATTTTGTTTTAATATGGTTGTACTAACACACTATGTGTTGACATAGATGATGTGTACTTGAGTATAAGTAGACGATAGTTGTAGTATTATGATTTTGACTATTAGTTGATTATGACATGGTTGTTAGTATAGTAGAAGTTTATTTTAGTTAATAGATTTGATGTCTTGATATTTGGAACACGTGATTGACATGTGTGAATAGTTGCAAGGGAACATGCTTGGTATTAGCATGACGATGTAATAGTTTATGTGTTTATATAACTAACATATGGATGATGTGACAGTACATAATAAAGACTCAATTGCAGCAAGGTAAATGGTAAAGGAAAGGATTTGGGTAAGAATTCCCTTGGCTATATTTGGAAACCTTAATTCTAAACGAATGAGTGCTTTGCATACATGAAGTCTTATTAAACCTAATCTTGTGGATATGTGCTATATTTATGAACATTTATTTGACAGGTATAACAGTTGGTTCCTAGTTATGGCTGGATTCGTCAAGGGACTGGAGTCCCTTGAGAGATGATATATGCATGTGTTCAGATATAAGGAAGTGTTCCTGGAATAACAAGGAAAGGTAACTAGTATATTGTATGTTTATATTATACAATTCCAATTATGTGTTTATGGAAATATGATGTAGGGGATTGGATGGAAAAAGAGACTGCCATGAAATATTGGATAAGGAATAGGTTGAGTTTTACTTCGGAAGCATTGGGGACCCATGGGGACTGAGTCATAGTGTTTTTTCTAGTCCTGTGCTTTTGGTATTTTGTGGTTTGTTGTGCTCGATTTGTGGCTTTGTTTATGTTTAGTGTATGGCCATACCACTTTGTTTGTGGTGCTGTATCGTATTGGTTTTCATAGTTTTCTTCTTGTTTGTTTATTTTTCTTGCCTTTTATGTTTTGAGGGTCTTGGGAATGTAGGTTTTAACCCTGTATAGAAAATAGTTGCAAACAAATTCTTAAAAACAGAAAATAAAAAATAGCGAGAGCACAAAACATAAAACATATATACACATATATTTTCCCCTGGATCCCAAATCGAGACTACCAACTTGATTTTTCATTATATTCCTTTTAGTGTTACAACACATATATATACATGTCGTAGCATTCATAAAACCAAATCCACTAACCCTAGATTATAATATAATCGTATTTCCCTTGACTGGATCTACAAAATACCAGGGGCCAAAAACCATCATGCCCCAAAACCGTGTGCAAACCCATGAAAAAAACCATAGGCAGGTCCACCCACCTAAAATAAGGTCCAATTTTTTTTTCTCGGGGTTATGCCCCCGACCTCGTGCAAGGGCTACTTGCCCCCTGCAAAACCATAGATAGGGGGGGATGCCTCCTTGCCTGTGAATCCCCCGCTGCGCTCGGCGCAATGAACAGGGAGGGGCTATCGTCGCTCCCGTGACCCCCCTACGCTTGCGACTATTCGTGGAAATAATATAACACATATCGAACAGGGAATTAGTTGGGAAAGAGGAAAGTTAATGGGGATCAGGGATAGATGTGTGGTACCCAACAGGTAATGTAAGGCTCGAATGAAGCTCAGTGCATGAGTAAAGGGAAACAAAAGGTAAGAATATGACAATCGGTTGTATTGGTTGTGTTAGAGTCGGTCCTTACGGCCCTCCGTCAGAGATCATTTTGCTTTTTGCATATCATTTTTAGGTGTCTCGCTCACTTCACTTCGTTGCATTTTGCTAGGGGCATGCTATTGAATGACGAGAGGGTCTGGTCATCTTGTGTTTCCTCATGCTTGTACCTGTAGGGCTAATTAAAATTCCTCAAAAATCACTAAAGTTTAGGTCACGTCATTCATGGTCATAAATGATTATTTTGGTCAACAAGAGTCTTTAGTCCTAGAGTCTAGGGTTTTCAGTCTTTTGACACATGTAATAAAAGGCCGCAGGCCATGAGGTTGGTTTCGAAAAGGTTCCTATTTCATATTTTTATTCTCAAAAACATTTGAAGACATTTCTAGTCCAAAACTCTGTTTTGGAACTAGAAATTGTCAAATTTATTTTTTGTAATAATTATGTATTTGTTCCACCATAGAAAGTTCAAAGCAACCTCTGGTCTTTGCCAAAGCCAAAATGCCAAAATCCCTGCAAAAAGAACCAAGTTTCATCAGTCCAAGACTCAGAAAAAATAGTGAAAAGCCAAAGACAGAATTGCATTAAATGACAAAGTGCCAAGATTGCCAAACATTACAAAGTGGGTTATGAAGAAAATTAAAATTAAATCTGATTCTTGTGAGATATTTCCAACCTATATAAAGCATTGAAAACAAATCATTTCATAAATTTCCAAAGCAAAGTCGAATTTGGAGTGTTGGAGAGCAAAAGCTCGTTTTCAGAGCTGTGGAGTGGAAGTGGAAGTGCTCGCGGCGCATACAAGAGGCGCGCGACGCACATACCGCGCGCGACGCACTGGGCATCACAGGCCTGTGCAATTTTTCATGCGCGTGACGCACACACAACGTGCGACGCACTGGGCATGCGCGCGACGCATAGAGTTTCATGGCTGAAAACTTCAGTTCATCACCCAGATTCATGCCAAATCATTTCATTTACTTGCAAGTAAGTCATTCATGCCTGCTTAGTGACTCATAAACATGCTGTGGTGTTTGGAAAGTGGAGAAAACAAATGTTTGATGGGGTGAAATGTAAACCCTATGTTCATTGCCAAAATCATTTCATAGGGTTTTGAAGCAAATGTTAGTGATATTGTGGGGGTTTCCAAACTTGTGTTATTGATATATATGTTCATACCATCTGCTGTCAGTGGTGTCCTTGCTTATTAACTTAGCCTCACGCTCTCTCTTCGCTATTAAATCACTGTTGTCATTACCACTGTCATTGTCACACTGTTTATCATTCTCCATTCACAAACACAGTCCCATATTCACTATTCCCATTCTCCATTGACAAAACCTTTATCATTGTGGCTTTCCTATAACACTTTGATACACATGTGACACATTTGGGATTAGAGCATATACTGAACTCTTGTTTTCACTATACCTATATCAGCATATATTTTGCAAACATCTTGATTTCAGCGCCATGTCAGAGACGGATTCAGTTTATGAGCAGGAGTATGACAGTGATTCCACAGCAGAGGTTAATGTGCCACAGAGGTCTCACAAAAGTGGCAAAAGTGGTAGACATGTCAGGGAGGAGCCTACTTCTTTGGCTCAATTGCAGGCTTGCCCGCTTGCAATGGATTGTTTTTAGCATCAGTCATGTTTCCAATACTGTGATATGATTTCACAAACCCAGCATCATCATGAGCTAGCTCATCTATTTGTTCTACATTTACATGATGGCTGTGTAAACCTTGCCGGAGTTAACTTCATTCTGTCACCAGAGACCATTGCTTAGGCCACCGGAATACCAAACATAGGAGAGGAATGGAACAAACGACATCAGCTAGAGAAATCCTACTATGAGCCATACATCAAACCTGGGTATATGAGGCAGCTGAGCAGGGTATTTCCATTCATATTTCTGAAGGATGAGTTTGCACCATTGATGAAGCTCATCATTCGATATTTCAGTTGCGAGGGTAGATTCTAGCGCCTCTATGAGTACCATGTCCGTTTGTTGATGCATTTCATGAGGGTACGTATGATGAGCATTCCATACTTCATGTATCGCAACATAGAGCGGATGACATTTCTTGTACAGAAGAAGACCCTAGCACAACAGCATAGCAGTATATATCATTACACGCTGATCAAAATCATGGTGGTACATCAGCTGACACAGCAGGGCATTACTTGGGAGGATTTCATCTCCCGTGACTTCTTCACAGCATCACAGCCGCCTCCCAAGGTAGTTCATGATGAGGGAGAGCCTTCACACCAGCTTGACATTCCCGAGACCGAGCATATCAGTGCTCCAGTGTATGTGACATATCAGCGAGGCCACAGGGCCTTATTTGCAGCTACACGACGAGTATTATCTCCACATGATGTGGAAGGGGTCTCGCCTTCTTCATTAGCACATGTACAGGTTCAGAATAGAGGCAAGAGGCCTATGCACGATGAGGGCCCCTCAGGAGGCCAAGATACTGAATTCACATTGATTGATGTTGATGTGAGCTCTCCTAGCTCGAAACTGAAAGAGATCGTCCAGGAGCAGAAGGCCGAGATTGACATGCTGAATGTTAAGTTGCAGAGAGCTCAGTGGGTGATAAAATACCTGGAGCAGCGTAACAAACAGCTAGAGGATCAGCACACACTTGTAGAGCTGCGGGGAATCCGTGAAGATCGACAATTAGCCCGGAAGAGACCCGGTGACATGACAGCAATTGAGCGAGAGACATGCGTCACACATGTTAACATTCATCTGGAGAAGTTGTTGGAAAAGGCCAATAGAGACAAAGACATTTTCCGTCACATGAAAGGTCATTATTGGGCCCGCATGCACGTCTGTAAAGAAAAAATGAAGATTCTGAAGAGGAGGTTGAGCAGAGCACTGAAACGACGAAAGAGGCCTGATCCACTCCGGATTTTGGCCGAGGCTTCATTGGCTGAGCATGATACATGATGGAGGGTCTTCGCTCCGAATTTGAGCAAATTTGAAGAATTTTTTTTCATTTTGGAAAATTTTGGTCTCAAAACAGGTTTTTCAGCCCAACGCGTAGCGCGTCACGATGCGCGCTTATGATTGGGACACTTTCTAGAGGAAAAATTTGTATTTTTGGATTTGTCATGGTAAGTTATGCATCCTCAGAAATGGCCGAGGAATTTCACCAAGATATGGATGATCAAAAGGGCCAAAAACACCATGAAAATCACCTTTCTGCCACCTTTTGCACCAGCAGGAAGTACTTGTGGGAGAATGAAGTTTTGGAGGGGAAAATGAGCTCCAAATTGGGAAATTCCACTTGGGTTGGATAGCAGACATCTAGGGCTTTCCAACAAGTTATCATGAGCTTGATTTTGATGCTAGGAAGTGCCCCAAAAGTAGACTGAAAGGCGCGCGACGCATAGAGCTCAGGCGCGCGGCGCATAGAGAAAATTGGCTAATTTTTCATCTTCCAGCTCAGGATTTCGGCCAGTTGGACCAGTTTTGATTGTGGATGTAATTTTTGAGTTATCTTGATGTAATTGTGTGGTTTTCATGTAAATTTGATTCACTTATACCTGTTCTAGATGATTCACTCCCAAAAAAGTGAAAATCAAGTGAAAGAGTCAGTTTTCTTCCTTTTAGAGGCAAGTTGTTTGGCTGCCTAGATTCTAGCTCCTTGTTTAGAATTAGTTGAAACTGCTCCTAGAAGGAGGAATTCGACCCCTAGAGGCATGGGAAGGGGTTAGGATGGTCTATATGATGTAATTTCTGAGACACTATCAGGGTTGGACTCTTGGGAAAAGTTTGGCACACTATTGTACATATTTTCCACATTTTGGCTAAGGAAAGATCAGAGGTTTTGCAACACCTGTTGGGATTCTTGTGGCTTTCAGTTTTGATGGTGTGTTCTCTCAGTTATTTGTAAGTTATTTAATGTTTAATGTATGCCATTCCCTTCTTTTTCTTCTGAAACTAAATGAATGAGTAAATGAGGTTGAATCCATTGTTTCCAGTGCTCTGCCTTTAAATTTGTTTAGTTTTACATGTTTTCGCCTGTTTGGAGAGGATTCCTGTTCTCCCTTGCCCTCTTCAGTTCCTTGTCATTTTGATCCATCCATACACCTAATCAAAAATCATCAAGACTACTGCCTACCTTTCCCCAACTCGAATTCTGCAAAGATCTGGCCTTATCCCCGAACCCAAAATTGTTTTTCCCATTTTTTCAACAAAAACCCAAAAAATCAAAATCAAAATTTCCTATCTCTTTACTAGCCTAAAATTAGTATTCATTATAAGTCATCTCAGCCCCTTTGAAGACCTTTTGCCGAGATAGACCCGGAGAGAGCCCTCTCCTGCCCTCGTAGGGCTAGCTACGAGGTTGAGCGTGGTTTGATGTTGCCTTGAGTTTTACCTTATTTCAGCCTAAGGTAGATTTGAGCGCTAACAGGTTGGGTCGACTGTGGTAAATGGACGGTGGTAGTACAAACATGAGAAAGGTAACCATAAAGGTAATGTAAATGGATTTGAGGCATGAGATGCCTTGAATATGTTTGGAATTGTTGTTCTTAACATTGTGTATGGATGAAGGAAGTTATCTTAACCTTAAATTTATGATATTTGGTAATTATGTTGTGAGTATGATTATGATGATTTATATATATGTATATATATATGTATGCATATTGTTGTCTGACAAGGTTTTCAGGGATCATGATTGTTTTATGCTGATGTTTATATGTATATATGTTGTTTTATGACAGGGTTGTCAGGTATTATTGTTGTGGAGGAATCATTTCTTATGCAGGTGAATGGCATGAAGAGGTTTGTTGTCTTATAGGAATCAAGTGGGAAGACTAGTCCTGACAAATCTACAAGGTAAATATCATGTGGTTATGAATTGATATTATGTGATTATACTACGTCTATGTTTATGTTACAGACAGATTATGATGAGGGATACATCAACGGAATGTAAGCAGTGTGATTTGCAACATGCTAGGACAAGCATGAATAAGACACTAGAAGTAAGGTTTCTTTGTGGAGTTAGTGTGTGGTCTATGGATGTGCAGTACTACTGTTGTGTATATGTTACACATGTTATGTAGCTAGTGATTGTACCTATGGTGATGTGTACATGTAACATATGTAGTATTGTGTACATATGATGTTGTATGCATGTTGTATATATGATTTTGTGTATATATGGTGTTGTGTATATATGGTGCTATGTACATGTTGGATATGCGGTGTTGTGTACATATCGTATTGTGCACATGTTGGATATGCAGTGTTGTGTGCATATGGTGTTTTGCGCATGTTGGATATGTGTTGTTGTGTACATATAGTGCTATGTACATGTTGTATATATAGTGTTCTGTACATATGGTGTTGTGTGCATGTTGTACATGTGGTACTATGTACATATGGTGTTGTGTGCATGATTGTACATGTGGTGCTGTGTACATGTGGTGGTGTGTGCCAGTGGTGCTATGTACATGTCGCACATGTAGTGTTGTGTACATGTGGTGTTGTGTACATGTCGTACATGTGGTGCTAGGTACATGTGGTGCGGTGTATATGTGGTGGTGTGTGCCAGTGGTGCTATGTACATGTCGTGCATGTAGTGTTGTGTACATGTCATACATGTGGTGCTAGGTACATGTGGTATTGTGTACACATTGTACATGTGGTGCGATGTATATGTGGTGTTGTGTACATGTTGTGCAGGTGGTGTTGTGTACATGTGGTACTATGTACATGTTGTGCACATGCTACTGGTATGCATATGGTATTGTGTGCATATGGTAATGGTATACATGTGGTATTGTGTGCATATGGTACTAGTATACATGTGGTATTATGTATTCATGGTATGGTGACATGTGTATTCGTTGTGTTGTACTCTGTGTACTTATATGTATTGTTTTGTGTTTTACACTGAGTGTTTGTGTTTGTATTGCGTTGCATTATACACTAGCTGTAGGTGTGTGTATTGTGTTGTACACCGGAAGCAGGTGTATGTGTTGTGTTGTTCACCAGGCATATGTGTATGTGTTGTATGCTGGTGTACGTGCATGTATTGTATTGTGTTGTATGGTGTGTGTGGTTGTACGTGTTGTGATGTATACTATGCGTATGTGTACATGGTTGAAGATAAGGCACTGTGTGTTTTTCGAGTTTGGCAATTGATTCGGTGTGTGTGCGAAAAGGACAAAGAACCGATTAATGGATAAGTATCAGTATTTTATTTTAGTTTTAATTATGCATGTGATATATGATTATGGTTTATGAGGTGATCTATGATTTTGATTATGATGGTTTCATTTTGAGCTAACCTAATGTCATATGTTTATACATGACGATTTCATCAAACAACTAGTTTGACCTGTGACGACAAGAAGTGAACAGGATTGCAAGTGTACCTTGTTGACGAGCTACCAATGAGGTATGATTTGAGTTTATTTCAATTTATTTTGAATCTAATGGAAATTATGTGCTTGGTACAGGAAAGCATGCAATGCCCTGTTTAAGATGGTTGAAACCGACTACAAGAACTAGCAGCGTCAGTAAAGGAATTGAAACATGCAAAAATATGTTGGTAAAGCACTTTAGGAGCAGGGCCATTGTGGGACACTGGTACCCAATAGTGTCCTTTAATTTCCATGAGCACGATATGACTGATATGATAGTTTTGAGGTAGGGATATGCCTTGGTTTTTTGACCTACGATGAAACCTTTCCAAGGGATGGATTGCCTAGGATGGGGGTTCCAACGGAACTTGGAAGGTGTGTGACTGCATAGAAGGGGGTGATCGAATTTCCTGAGGGACTGTGTAGCAGAGATGAGAAGGTCAGGGATGGATTTTTTTTTGTCATTAGCATTTCCATATATAATCAAATGCACATTGGGAGTGTGCCCTGGGAAAATGAGTGGATAACTTTTCAGTGAGAGGATAGTAACGCAAGATTGTAGTGCTAGACATTGGATGCAGCTTTGACTTTGGCAGTGGTTTATGAACTTCATAGGAAGGAGGTGAATCCTGGTATTAATTTCAGGGTGGAGGTGTGAGCCACTAGATTCCCTTGTTGTTGATACACGCATCGTATCATTTTATTTACTAGTTGAGAAAATGTGCATACATGTATATTATTATAAATACTGTATCGAGCAAGATTTATAAAGCTCCATAGACAATATCGTTGTATATATATGGATACCATTGTAAATATTGCAATGAGATGTGTTATAAAGCTCCATATGAAGTATGTTGAATTTTTATCACTTTGCTGGTTTGTAGGTGTCATTGAACACCGAGGATGGTGTTCCCCCGGGGGGGGGGGGGGGGAGTTATGTAAAAACCCTGGTGAAAATTCCATGTAATAAAAGTTAATAAAGGAAAAATAATAACCACGGTTGATGGGACACTTATTCCAAGCTGATGTTGGGAAAAACATCCTAGTGTGTGTTCATTTCGGTTATTATGGTTAAAGGAAATTGGCAAAAAAAATGAGAAAGGATTTGGAAAGGCATGAGGCATTATTTGAAATTTTATTTATGAAAATAATGGAAAATAAGAGAAAAGAAAGGTGAAAGGTCACAAGTTTCATGTGAGGAGGAAAATGAAGGAAATAGAGGCCTCATTAATAAAATGGCTTCTGAGGATCAATTGGAAATCTTTTTCTCAAACCTTTTTTCAGTTCTATTTTGAAACTCTCTCATTATTATCACTCTCTTTCTCTCTCTCACTCTTGGACACTTAGATTTTTCTTGGAGCACTTTTTCATTGGATAAAGAAAGGCAAAGAATGCAAGAGGAAGGAAGGCACAAGAAAGGAAGAGTAGGATCAAGCAACTACAACAAGATTATTTGTAGGTATTGATTTTCATGTGTGATTTCCTTGCTAGATTTGGCATGCATGGTATTGCATGTGGTTATTTTCTTTCATGGCATGGGGTTTTTCCAACTATGGTAGTTTTTTCAGCCTAGCCTTACCATTTCCGGATAACCATGGTGTGATGGGGTTCTCATGTTTTGGTTGATATATATTTCCATATGGATTCAAAGATGAGTGAGGTGGATCTCCGGAAGGAAAAACACATGGCCTAGTGATCCCTGAACCAGAATATGGATTACGGTAAAGCCATTGGCCTCGTGACCCCTGAACCAGACTATGGGTTATGGTAAAGCCAGGTATTGTGTGCCTTGGTGGGCTCAGGAATCCTCAACCGGTGAATGGAAAGGTATAAAGTAAATCCTAAAGGTGGGTGCTCTTCATTACGCCTAGTATTACTTGGATGTGATGTACGATAAAGCCTAGAGAGTGGGTCTCGGTGTAGGGCCTAGTTATCCCTGGATCAGATTGTGGATTGAGGTAAAGCCTAAGATACTAGGAGACAATAAAATTACTTACAATGTAGGTGGAGAAATCTTGTAGCATCCATGTTTGTTTGGGTTTTTCCTGGTTGGTTATGAGTCCCACATTCATGCTTGGAATATGGCATGAGGGTGATTAGCTAAAGAGATATTTGGCTCCTCCAATCTATGTCATGTGGAACGTGGTATTCCCATCCTCAATTGGTTTTTGCATTCATTAATAAGAGGTTCTTTCCTTGAAATATTATTTGTAAATGAACTGGTTTATATGTGGATTTTATGGCTGATTTACCCTCGATATTTTTATTGTTATTATGCTGGTTATAAGCATGTATTATGACAATGATGATGTATGGCTCTCCTCATGTTTTTAATAGTAAATGAATGAAAAATGTATCTATGACCTACTAGATGATAATGCAACTAATGATGTAAGGGAAAAGTGCTTCTTAGCGATCCTAAGATAATTATGGGACCCCTATGCTCAGATATGTTTTTAAAATTTGTAGTTTACATATTTGTGACATGTTTGACAAAATTTCTGTCATAGCTAGTAGGTGTCCAGTCTAGGCTTTCTCTATGTTTTTGAAAACGTATCATTGTTCCGATGTTATAATGCATTTCTGAGCTTGTCATTGAAGTTCTGGGAAATGACCTGGGTTGTGGGCCTGAAAAAGTGTCTCAAATATCAGAGATGTTGGCATAGGTCTCAGGAAAAAAATCCATGGATGCATGCATGCCCATACTATGGGAGCTTCGAGGGCCTCCCAGATGCACCCTTGCCCATATCAAGGGAGCGTGTAGGGGTTTAATGGTCTAAAACATAAATGGGACACAAGTACTGTTTACCTGAGTGGTTGGGATGGATCCTATGAGTTCTTTTGTAGATGTGGAAGGTCTGTGTGATGTGCTTCCATCGATTCCAGTTCCCTAAGGTCACCTAGGAGGTTGAATCCAATTTATGACAACATTTAACCCCCCCCCCCCCCCATTTTAATGATGACGACAATCCACAATCGTTAAAAGGATTGTTATTAACTTTCCATAATCATCAATTTATTAAAGGATGGTGATGTTACCTTTTCGGTGACGTACCTGAGAAGATGTGAAGGAGGAAATCAATATGATTGCACAATTTCTCTAGCAATCGTGGCAGTCTCTTTAAATATTGTAATAATTTCTTCATGTCAAGATGATGGCCAAGATTCAAAACACTGTTCACGGTTGTCGGCTGTTACATATGTAATAGCCAAGACAACCGCTGCGCTATCCTTCATAAAAAATTATGGTTAGGAAAAATAAAAACTAAAAACAAATGGGTAACATCATCTTTGTAGAATATGAAAGAAATAAAGGATGATGTTCTGGAAAAAATGGGTGTAACAAATGCCACAAAAGTGGTCTTCAACTTCTATTGATCGTATGACTGTGCCCCAAACAGGTGTAACAACCACCACAAGAGTGGTTTTCAGATGTTACACTTATTGAAAATTCAAATTTTAGGCTGCACAGGGGAACGTCCCCCTGTTGGTGTAACATGAAGATTAGAGTCCGCGACAATGTTAATAATCGAATCCTTCGAAGCAGGTTGATGATATAACCTCATACAGTGCCCATTATCCAGTAACAACACCTTAGCACTATTAATGGTAACTAATTTGACAGTCCCATTGTCAAAGGATGTGTCTACTTTGTAAGGACCTAGCCATCTGGTGCAGAGCTTGCCCTTGAAATCCTTGAATCTTGAATCGTACAAGAGAGCCCAATCTCCTTCATGAAATTTCTTCTTCTTAATGAATTTTCATTCCATCTAGTTCTTTGCTGCTAAATGATCTATGTCTACTGAATGGAAGCCAATCGTTTCTCTTCCAACTCATTGAGCTGATTCAACCTTTGTCTTTGTGCTGTACTTAAATCCAGATTGACCTGTAATGTTGTTCTCAATGTTTTTATTTCGAACTATATGGGGAATAAGGGATTCTTATCGTACAAAATTTCATATGGTGAGAAGCCCGTAGTATTCCTCCATGTTGTTCTGTAAGCCCACAGTATCTTTGGAATTTTTTCAGCCCAATTCCTTCGGTGGCTGGCTACTGTCTTTCTCAAAATTCCCTCAATAACTTTTTTGGTGCTCTCCACTTGACCATCCGCTTGTGGATGATAAGGTGAAGTGATCCTATGACGAATTCCATAATTCTAAACTAGTTTATGAATAAAATGAGATGTAAATTGGGGCCCCCCATCCATCACTAGCTCCCTCGGTATCCCGAAATGGACAAAAATATCTTCGAACATGAAGTCTAAAACAACCTTCTCTGTAGCTCTATTTAATGCCTTAGCTTCGACCCAATTTGTGACGTATTATGTACAAACCAATATATATGATCTCTATTGTGATTAAGGATTAATTGGCTGTACAAAATCCAGGGTCCAGTTCTCAAATGGCTCTATCACTATTTGAGGTTGTAATGACATCTCGTCTGATTTCAGAGGTTGGCCCATCCTTTGGCACCTATCACACCCCTTCACAAAATTTTTGGCATCCTAGAATCTATTTGGCTAGTAGTACCCTGTTGAGAGTACTTTGTACCCCATCCTTTTTTTCGCGAAGTGCCCTCCACAGGGCTCCTCATGGCAAGCCTTCAATATATAAAAAATCTTGTCTTCTCTAACACAACGCCGAATCTGAAAGTCCAGTCCAGTGTGATAGAGATTGTCCTATATCCAGGAGTAAGTGGCACTCTGCTGTATGATCTTCCTTTTTTCTCTAGAATATAAATAGTGTGGGATTTACTTGTAGCAAGATAGTTGGATATATCTGCATACCATGGTGAGTGAGTAGATATGGAAAAAATATACTCATCTGGAAAAGAATCCTCAGTAAGCATGCAATTATCACCTTTTGTTAACCTAGAAAGAAAATCAACAACTACATTATCTTTTCCAGGTTTATCTAGAATAGTGATATCAAATTCCTATAACATCAATAACCATCGTGTAAATCTACCATTAGTAATAGGATTATTCATTAAAAATCAAATGGCAGAGTGGTCAGTGTGTACAAATACTTGATACCCAGTGATGTAATGTCAAAACTTATTGATAGCATGCACTACTGCTAGGAATTCCTTCTTGGTCACTGTGTAATTGAGCTCGGATGGAGTTTAATTCTTGCTAATATATTAGATTGTGTAAGTCTTCTTTTCCTCCAGCTGACCCAAAATAGCACCTACAACTATGTCGGATGCATCTATAGCAATATGGAATGGCAGTTTCCAGTTTGATCCTTGCAAAACAGGTGCTGCTGTTACACAATGCTTCAGCTTCAAAAAGGCTTGCTCACACTTCCCTGTCCACAAAAATTCCACATCTTTCATAAGCAAAGAAAATAGAGGAGATGCAGTCTTTGAATTTTTTTCTATAAATCTCCTAGAGTACCCTACATGTCCCAAAAATCTATGTACCTCCTTTTGAGTCGTGGGAGTTGGGATTCTCAATATTACCTCAATTTTTTCACGGTATATCTTGATTCCATTTGCCGAAATGAAATGTCCTAACACAATCCCCTCGATCATCATCATGTGGCACTTCTCAGAGGTCAAAAGAACATTAGTTTGTACACAACGTTCTAGCACCCTTTTCAAATTAACTAATTCTGTTTCAAAGGCATCTCCGTAACAGATCCGAAAAGATACCCAATATTTCCCTTTGAAAGGTTGCAGGCGCATTGCAGAGGCCAAAAGGAAGGACTCTGTATGCAAAAGTACCCCATGGGAAAGTAAAGGTTGTCTAGTCTTGGCCTTCTGAGGAAATCTGTATTTTTTTATAGCCACTGAATCCATCTAGGAATGAAAACAACTTTTTCCCAAAAAGAGTATCCAGGACCTAGTCTATAAATGGTAAAGGAAAATGGTCCTTTTAGGTGGCCTTGTTAAGTTCTTTATAATCTACATAGACTCTCCACTTGCCGTTCTTTTTTGGAAAAATGACAAGCAGAGACACCCACTGACTGTTAGAGATGGGATAGATGAAGTTAGCATTAAGGAGTTTCTGTAATTCCTCTTTCACTATCTCCATAAGTGCAAGATTCATTCGGTGTTGCGGTTGTCTAACTGGTTTTCAGCCATCTTTAAGGTAAATGTGGTGGGTGAATGGGCTACGATGGATTTCTTTCATGTCAGTGTAATCCCATGCAAATTCCTTTTTATACTTCTATAACAGATGTATCAAAAATTTGTTCTGTTCAATAGTCAAGTTAGGATTAATGTTTAAATATTTTCCTGGCTCAATTTCAATGAGATTGTTGTTAGTATGCGAAGCGATTCTCATATGTTCAATATTTACGTCATTTACCTCATATTCTTCCCTTGGATCTATAATGGAAGCAACAGAGAGGGAATTACTAATAAAACCATTAATAATGTCATCTTCTATTTCATCCTTAAAATATTGTGCTTTTCCAAGTGTGTGGAGAGGTAGGGAAAAATCAGATTCAAGTTCAAATTCGTCCCACCATGGACTATTCAAATCCATGTGCGGTTTCACTTGGGGTCAAGGTTCAGATTATTAGTGGCTTGCCCAGATGAGATCATCATAGATCTAGATCTACATATGATAAATGCGTCTGCAGTGGCTAGCCATGGTCTCCCCAAAATTAAAGGATGACCCCCCAGGTTGGATTTAGTTTGAAAAATGAGAAAATCAGCCGAATATCTCCAAGAAGCTACAGTAATCACCACATCTTCTATCACCCCTTCATGTTTGACACATGACCTATCTGCTAGTTCAAGAACTGTAGGTGTAGTTTTGAGTCCATGAAGTCCTAGGGAGATAAAAATATCCTTGGTCATTACATTAATGGCTGCCCCCAAATCGATCATAGTATTATTTATGGGGTAGTAATCAATATGAACAATAACTATAATATTTCCTGGGTCGTTATATTTAGTTAAAAAAGGCTAATCAATCATTAGTTCAGACAATTTCCCCATAACATGGATAGTAGTAGGGTCCTTTGGCTTCCTTCCAGGCATTTTGACACACAAATCTCTCACTGTTTTGGCATAAATAGGTACTTCCTTGAGAGCTTATAACAAAGAAACCCACACATACAAATAATGTAATTACTTGTGAAACTCTGATTCAAATTGTGAGGCTGGCCCAATTTCAATTAATCGTTGATGGTATGGAGGATCCTGAGCTCATAGGTGCACCAACCCTGCTCGAGTTGGCTATTGTAGGAGCAACATGCCTTTCCGAGTTGGATGCCATAGGTGTAATAGTTGGTGTTGTATCGACTGTTACAAGTGTAACAACCATTTCAGACTCAACTATACCCTTTCTGGGTGACTCACTTTATTCCTCGATAATGATAGGAGTATGGCTAGGTCTAATTACTTTTCCCGATCGAAACTGAATTTATTGAGCCCGATAGGAGTAATAAGGTAAATCTGGAAAGTAGACGGGGTGTCTATGTTCTAGGCTGCCTTGTTATTCGGACTGGGGTTAGGTTGCGCAGGTAATTGGGGTCGGACAGGAGGTGCAGGAGTTTGGAGAGGAGGCCGTTGTAACTGCTGTCACATTGGTAGTGCAAAGGGGGTTGGAACTTGGCCATTACCTCTCTAATTCTAACTCCAAGTATAATATTGTGATGGAGGATATTGCATTGGTGCAGGGGAAGGCCAATAGTTCTAGGGTGAAGGAAATTGTGTTGAGGAAGGAGTAGGATATGGCCATGGAAATTGCTGACCATTATAAGCATTATTCCAAGGATTAAAAGAGGAAAAACCTGGAGGCATACCTATAGGTCGTGATTGCCATGGTATATTTGATCTGATGAAGTAGGAAGACTGGACCTCCTTGCTTGATTCATTACGCACTGCTTCCAATCTAGTAGTTCTGGGCATTAACCAGTGGAATGTGCCAACTCACAAATGTTGCACAAGATAATGCTGTGTAGTTCACATTCCCTTTGTAGATGTTTCTTTTTACATCGAGGAAATAATATTTCCAAAAATGCTTCAGCTTCTGCTTGTGCTTTTGTGACTTGTGCTATGGTAATATGGGAAGATAGAGTATTGAGGAGGTTAGTTTTAAATTCCTCAAATAGATTCTCGATCTCTGCTCGAGTTACTCCTCCACTTGTGGAATTCTGTATTCGGACTGAAGGGTCCCGACCTGAACTCCTTCCCTTGGCCGATCCTCTTGAAATCCATAGACAGAGCTTCATTATTTCTTCAAATGGTTCCTGTGATATGTCTCCCTTTCCTAACAGATTCAATTTCTCTAGAAAATCATCTCTCATACCTCTTAGAAATATTGTTTTCAAGATTTCTAGGGCTAAGTCACCAAACTTAGACCTTTGTAAATTATAATCGAATTGTTACATGTATTCTTCCAAGATTTTCTCTTCCTTTTGTGTAATCTTGAAGATTTCTTCATTAAAATCCCTAGTTCGACAGTAATGCTGATACTTAGAGAGGAATGCCTCTTTCATTTCAATCTAGGTTCGGAACAAGCCAACACCGAGTCCCATGAACCATCTCAACACTTCCCCTTTCAGAGTAGAAGGAAACAATTGTAGCTTATGGGCGTCCGAAGTGTAGTCGTAACTTCTACACAAGATATCAAACTTGAACATAAAGGTGTCAGGATCTTCGATGGCCATCCCTTGAAAAGATGGTAGAGATGATAAGGGAATATTCTTCATAGAAGCTTCATCTCTTGTTTCCAGTATTGGTAATTCAAAAGTAGCATTACCATGTGTTCTAGTATTTTCATCCCCATGGTTGATCCTTCCTGATGAGATGAAATGACCTCGGAATGTGCAGGGGATTTACAGATGGGTAAGGGATCAGGCTGTTCCAGGACCGGATGCTTCACTACACTACCTGAATCCAGATAATGATAATAAAGTAAACGTTGTTTCGACTCAGGCTCTTGCTATTACCCACAAGTTTCCACTTGACCTTCAATCCTTAATTTTTGATCAAAAAATTTCCACTATTGTTTATGATTTGGGGTCTTAATTTCAGGAGTGGATATGCTGTGTGAAGGATGATGAGGTACAAATACTAAAGGTGCAGATGCCTTTGGCCTTGATATAGTGGCAAATTTCTGTGGTCCTTTATTCCTTATGTCCCTGTATGAAGTGGAATGTTCTTTCTCTTCTTTTGAAATTAGATCCCCAAAGAATGTCTTCCTTCCAAAATCTGCACTTTTCTTTTCCTTTTTACGACCTGTCTTTCCTGTAGTTAGCTAGAGTGGGGGTGTTTTAGTTTGTATACTATCCTAAATGCACACATGGACCCTATGTGTATCAATATTTAATATTAGTACCTTAGTTATACAATGGTCACCCCACTCAAGTATGTTAGAGCAATGCGCAGGTTCTTACCTCTCATCTTACAGCCCAACAACTGTGTAGCTAAAGGCACATTCTAGAAAAAAAACACCCAAAAATCACACTTATAAGTATCCCAACGTAGCAACGGTGAGCCAGATCAAGTATGTTAGGGTGATGCGCGTGTTCTTACCTCTCGTATTACTTCCCACCAATTATTGACTAGGAACACCCTACCATCAAACAAACAATTTTGGCTGATTGTGTCATCACTGCCATCCCCGACAATGACGCCAAAATGTTCAAATGTATTAATCACTGTTAAATGACTAAGACGGTACACATAAATTATCAATCTAGGGATGCATTTTATTTCAATGATAGTTGCACTGTCTGTGCCGATACATCATACCAGAAGCAGAAATAAAACAAGAAGAAATCATTACTGAACCAATTGCTGAAAATTAACACTCAGGCAGGAATAGAAAAAGGGATCTACAAGAATGTAATCAAACTTTAGATAAACCAGTATCTAGCGCACCACACGATAACTACACCAGATGATATTTCTAATTGAATCTGTGTAACGACATAATAAATACCTGAAACTGAAGCATATCTACTTACAACTGACACATCAACAATAACACTCCACAAATATGCAGAAAGAAATATGAGATATACTAAAACTTCTTTATCATTTCAGTCCCTGCTAAAGAGGTAAAGGAAAGGATTTGTGTAAGAATTCCCTAGGTTATATTTGGAAACCCTAATTCCAAACGAATGAGTGCTTTGCATACATGAAGTATTCTTAAACCTAATCTTGTCTGGAATTATGTGGATATGTGATATATTTATGAACATGTATTTGGAAGGTATAACAGTTGGTTCCTAGTTATCGCTGGATTTGTCAAGGGACTGGAGTCCCTTGAGAGATGATATATGCATGTGTTCAGATACAAGGAAGTGTGCTTGTCATAACAAGGCAAGGTAACTACTATATTGTATGTTTATATTATACAAGGACAATTATGTGTTTATGGAAATATGATGTAGGGGATTGGATGGAAAAGGAGACTACCATGAAATATTGGATAAGGATCGGGTTGAGTTTTACTTCGGAAGCACTGGGGACCCATGGGGATTGAGTCATGGTGTTTTTTTCCAGTTTTGTGAATTTGGTCTTTTGTGGTTTGTTGTTCTTGATTTGTGGCTTTGTTTATGTTTAGTGTATGACCATACCACTTTGTTTGTGGTGTTGTATTGTATTGGTTTTCATAGTTTTCTTCTTGTTTGTTTATTTTTCTTGCCTTTTATGTTTTGAGGGTATTGGGAATGTAGGTTTTAACCATGTATAGAAATGATTTGCAAACGAATTTTTAAAAACAGAAAATAAAAAATAGTGAGAGCACAAAACATAAAACATATATACATAGAGATTTTCCCTTGGACCCCAAATCGAGACTTCTAGCTTGATTTTTCATTATATTCGTTTTAGTGTTACAAAACAAATATATACATGCTGAAGCATTCATAAACCTAAATCCATTAACTCTATATTATAATATAATCGTAGTTCCCTTGATAGGAACTACATATTCCGATTTATGACAAGATCCATCCCCCCCGTTTTAATGATGACGATAGTCCATGATCATCAAAAGGATTTTTATTAACTTTCCATAATAATCAAATTATTAGAGGATGGTGATGTTACCTTTTCGGTGACGTACCTGAGAATATGTGAAGGAGGAAATCGATATAATGGCACAATTTCTCCAGCGGTTGTGGTGGTCTCCTTTAAATATTGTAATAGTTGCTGCATGTCAGGACGATGGCCAAGATTCAAAACACTGTTCATGGCTGTCGGCTACATATGTAACAACCAAGACAACCACTGTGCTATCCTTCATAAAACATTATGGTTAGGAAAAATAAATATTGAAAAAAAATGGGTAACATCATCTTTGTAGAATATGCAAGAAAGAAAGGATGATGTTATGGAAAAAATGGGTGTAACAGTCGCCACAAAAGTGGTTTTCAACTGCTACCGATCATCTGACTACTCCCCAAATAGGTGTAACAACTGCCACAAGATTGGTTTTAAGATGTTACACTTATTGAAAATTCAAAGTTTAGGCTGCACAGGGGAACGTCCCCCTACTAATGTAACATGAAGATTAGAGTCCGCGACAATGTTAATAAATGAATCCTTCATAGAAGGTTGATGATATAACCTCACATGGTGCCCATTAACTGATAAAAATGTCTTAGCATTATCAATGGTAACCAATTTTATAGTCCCATTGTCAAAGGTCGTGTCTACTTCGTAAGGACCTAGCCATCTGGTGCAGATCTTGCCCTTGAAATCCTTGAATCTTGAATCGTACAAGAGAGCCCAATCTCCTTTATGAAATTTCTTCTTCTTAATGAACTTTTCATGCCATCTACTTTGTTGATGAATTATCTTTGTTTACTAAATGGAAGCCCACCGTTTCTCTTCCAACTCATTGAGTTGATTCAACCTTTGTCTTTGTGCTGTACTTAAATCCAGATTGACCTGTAATGTTGCTATTAATGTTTTTATTTCGAAATATATGGGGAATAAGTGATTCTTACCGTACACCAATTTGTATGGTGAGAATCCCATAGTATTCCTCCATGTTTTTCTATAAGCCCACAGTACCTCTGGAAGTTTTTCAGCCCAATTCCTTCGGTGGCTGGCTACTGTCTTTGTCATAATACCCTCAATAACTTTGTTGGTGCTCTCCACTTGACCATCCGCTTGTGGATGATAAGGTGAAGTGATCCTATGATGAATTCCATTCTTCTAAACTAGTTTCTGAATAAAATGAGATGTAAATTTGGGCTCCCCATCCGCCACTAGCTCCCTGGGTATCTCGAAATGGACAAAAATATCTTCGAACAAGAAGTCTAAAACAACCTGCTCTGTAGCTCTATTTCATGCCTCATCTTTGCAACACTTTATGACGTAGTCTGTACAAACGAATATATATGATCTCTTCTGTGATTAAGGATTAATTGGCCCTACAAAATCTAGGGCCTAATTCTCAAATGGCTCTATCACTATTTGAGGCTGTAATGACATCTCGTCTGATTGCAGAGGTTGGCCCATCCTTTGGTAGTTATCACACCCCTTCACAAAATTTTTGGCATCCTAGAATATAGTTGGCTAGTAGTACCCTATTGAGAGTACTTTGTACCCCGTCCTTTTGTCCGCAAAGTGCCCTCCATAGGGCTCCTCATGGCAAGAATTCAAGATATAAAAAATATCATCTTCTCTAACACAACACCGAATTTGAAAGTCTGGTCCAGTGTGATAGAGATTTCCCTCTCTCTAGGAGTAAGTGGCACTTTGCTGTATGATCTTCCTTTTTTCTCTAAAAGATAAATAGTGTGGGAATTTACTTGTAGCAAGATAGTTGGCTATATCTACATACCATGGTGAGTGAGTAGATATGGAAAAAATATACTCATCTGGAGAAGAATCCTCAGTAGGTGTGAAATTATCACCTATTGTTAACCTAGAAAGAAATTAAAAAACTACATTATATTTTCCAAGTTTATCTAGAATAGTGATATAAAATTCCTGTAACATCAATAACCATAGTGTAACTCTACCATTAGTAATAGGCTTATTCATTAAAAATCAAATGGCAGAGTGGTCAGTGTGTACAAATACTTGATACCCAGTGATGTAATGTCGAAACTTATTGATAGCATGCACTACTGCTAGGAATTCCTTCTCGGTCATTGTGTAATTGAGCTTGGATGGAGTTTAATTCTTGCTAATATAGTAGACTGCGTAAGTCTTCTATTCCTCTAGCTGACCCAAAATAGCACCTACAACTATGTTGGATGCATCTGTAGCAATATGTTAAAAACACACATGGTGTATGAGAAGATAAAACACACAAATAGAAAGATAAGCATTCATTGTATATTACCATTGATATGATGTACATTTATAATACAATGAGGTGACCCTTGGATTCCACATTCCAGGGTCACTTGGACTCCTTTTGTGACGGTTCAACTTCCACACCTACCCATAGAGGATTAGGTGTTGAAAATCCCCCCCCCCCCCCTTAATCCGAAGGGGTATGTGTGAGTCCAAGAAGAGAGTTGTAATACAAATTTGCAAAGTATGCATGGAAAAAGTTAGGCTGAATCAGCTCTCTGAAATGTTGGCATAAAGAGGTGGTTTAAGGATGACCACCAACACTGGAACGTAATGCTTATTTCAGTTCCCGGAACTCTTCCAAAACTGGCAAGAAGCTGAGGGCTTTTGCTAGAGGAAGTGTCCCTCATATTTGAAGAGGGAGACCTTCAACCTAAAAGAAGGGAAGTCTACAACCTGTGATGGTTTAAGGATGACCACCAACTCTGGAATGCTTGATGCATTTCCTGGAACTCTACCAAGGATGGCAAGAAGCTGAAGTCTTCTGTTAGAGGGAGTGCTCCGAATTCTTTGAAGATGAAGAATATGAACCTCACACGAATGGTTTAAGGTTGTCCACCAACCAAAGGCATGCTCATGGGAATCCGTGTCTCTAGCTAAAAATATGAATTTGGAATGACGAAGTGTGGCTCAGGCTCTCTTGAACTGCTGTGTCTCTGGCTACAACTCTGAATCTGGAATGACGAATTGTGGCTTAGGCTCACTTGAATTGTTGTGTCTCTAGCTAAAAATCTGAATCTGGAATGAGAGATTGTGGTTTAGGCTCGCTTGATGTGGTTTTGAAGCTTGTAGATGACCACCGTCTTCCCCCCTGTCAGGTAAAAGGTGAGATGATGGCGAAAAATCAACTGCAAGATTGTTCAATATTCTAGAACAAGTTCTGACATGCGACTTAAACATCTTCTTGGCTGTTGATGCCCATTACCAAGAAGCGATCCATCCAAGATGAATCTTTGTTCTTGTAGGAGGCTTGTTTCTGAAGCATCTGTGTGAATAATGGGTGTGCCGACCACAGTGCTTGCATGGGTGAAGATCAAAACAATGATATTTAATATGGCCAAAGCGATCAGAGTGTTGGAATTTTAAAAAATGTTGTTTCTGATGTGGAAGAGGAGCAGTATCTGGAACAACTGAAGGTGAACTGCCATAAAGAAATCCAACACTCTAAAATTTGATGGGCTTGGAGTAGTCTGGAATATGAAAGGACACATCCTTGTCATATCCAAGACCAGTTCTGTGCTTGTTGTGGACAAGCTCTTCCCAAGGTCTAATGATGGGCTTGGGAAGTGCAGACTGAGCTAATGCATCTTCATGTAAATCTGCTCTTGTACAAGGAACTGGATGTGAATCGACTGCAACTTTATATTCTTGCTAGTGATGGGAGCCCCTCTCAATTTTCTGCACAGAAATAGGTTCAGGATAATGACTCTTTTGCTGAAGTTCATCTTGCTGGACCTGAGACTCCAATTGCAAAAACTCAATATTGTCTTGTGCATTTTGCAAGAAAGTTTGAATATTAAAAAGAGCGTTCTTTCTCATTTTTACCATATCATGAATAGTGGAATGAATGAGGTTATGCAACAACTCTAATGCATCATTTATTTTAGCCATTTTTTCTCAAAAACTCAAAGTTACACTTCAAACATTGACTACAACTATGAATTAAGAAGCAATACCCACTCACAATGTGAGTAGATTGTAAAATATTTTTGTAAATGTGCAGCAAAAAACCACTGTGAAATAGCCGTTTAAGGCAAAAAATACTAATGATTTCTCTCCTTCAAAAATAACTGTTTTAGACCAACAACAACTCAACTCAACAAAAGAAGGAGATTAAAAAACTTGGATGTTTGACCTTGCTATACTGCTACACAATAAAGACTAAGGAAAACTCCAAAAACCATAAACTCTATGTGGAAAAAAAATGATGGTGACTGCAATATTATAGGTAATGCAAGGGGACTGCGATGGACACTGCTAATGCAACAGGTAGCCAAAAATGCTGCTTCTTCACAAAAAATTGAGAAAATGGTTGGCACATGAGTTTCACTTATCAGCTCAATTGTTGATCTCCAGCTGGAGTAGGCAGAAATTCACTGTTGCTATGATTTGTCAAGTCGAGGAAAGAATTCTGATGTTTTCCTTCAGATGGGAGATTTTGATCTTGGGCAGCAACTACTACAACACCATGGAATTAATCACATAGTACCTTTAGAGTTCTTGTCAGGCTCTATCAATGCGTTATCTCAGCTTCCATTGAACATATCACAATACGATAAACTAGGAGAACAATGCAGACCTTCCAGCCGTGACAATTATGGTTATAAAATTCGATGAGTGAAATATCGAGCAGTACAGTTGATGGAAGAGAAATCCTAATATGCCAAAGATGTTGTAATGCTGAGGCTAGATTCGACTATTCCACCAAGCATGTAGGAGGCCAACCGAAACAAAATCGATAGAAATGTGGTATGGGAGTGTGATATAGCGTATGGGAAGTGCTGTAGCGTAGCATATGGGAAGTGCCGTGCTTCGCCTCCAAACTATGCTCCTACCTATGCAACACCCTCTCGACTCCTACCAGCCTTCTTCAAACTTGATTGAGTTGAGTATTAACGTAATAGACACACTTCCAAGTACCTCCACCAGCAGCCAGGCGTTCGATCTTCATGATAGTTCCCAACAAGGCAAACAAATAGCATTTGATTTAGAGCATGATGGGCAAGGCCAGATGACACCTTCGACTTCCCTTGCCCGTTTTTTCAAATGGATAGGAACCAATGTGAAATTGGTGGAGAAGATAGTGTTGAAAAATATCACATCTATAACATCACTCCCAATTGAATTTTCTGAACTTAATAATGATATATAGATCTCTCGGGATGCACTAATCTAATCGAATTTCCCAAATCCTCCACCTACGTGCAATCTCGCAATGATAAATTATTGAGAAGCGCTAATGGGAGTCGAAGGGATGGATGGGGCTGGCAGAGGGAAATGGAGCAGTGGAGGCTAGAGGCAGCGTGGGATGTAGGTGTGGTTGGGAGCATGCAGTGAGGGAGCAGGTCGATGGCCGGGGAGTCGGCGGAGTGGAAGGGCCGGCGCAGAGTGGGAGGTGGCGAGCTGGAGAGGAGGCTAGTGCCAAGAGGGAGAAGCACTGGTGAGGGGGTATCAGATGTGTGAGGGAGCCGACAAGGTTGTGAGGGAGAAGTGCACGCATGGGGAGATGAGGCACTAATGTCTACTGCAGCGTGGCAGTGAGAAGCTCTGACAGAGGGAGGCCGAGCTACAGCGTGCAAATGAGTAGCTGTTAGATACCAGCGCATTATGATAGATTCTAGAACCAGATTCTAGACTTGCTCTATTAATGCACAATGTGGACTGTGCAATCCATAGCATGCAAAGATCCACATTCTTTTCCATAATTTTATGCTCACACACCATCGCTTTCAATGGAGTAACGCAGGGTGCAAAGAGGCAGAGCTAATACCACAAATCCGTTGAATCCACAGTAGGACCAGACTACCTACACAGAGGAGTTATTGTGCAGGATAGAACTAGCAGAGAATGCAGCTAAAATTTAGCTGATGGGATATTCGTTAAATTCAGAACTGATAGTAGATATTTCATGCACAGAGGGACCACAAAATCAGTGGCTCAAATTGGAGCAGGGAAAGGCAACAAATCCAATAGCTCAAATATGGGCAGGGCTAGAATTCGCCCACACTGATACCATGTTAAACACACACATGGTGCATGAGAAGATAAAAACACAAATAGAAAGATAAGAATTCGTTGTATATTACCATTGATATGATGTACATTTATAATACAATGAGGTGACCCTTGGATTCCACATTCCAAGGTCATTTGGACTCCTTTTGTGACGGTTTAGCTTCCACACCTACCCATAGAGGATTAGGTGTCCAACACAATATGTAATGGTAGTTTCCAGTTTGGTCCTCATAAAACAAGTGATGCTATTACACAATGCTTTAGCTTGAAAAAGGATTTCTCACACTTCCTTGTCCACACAAATTCCACATATTTCATAAGCAAAGAAAACAGAGGAGATGCAATCTTTGAAAAATTATCTATAAATCTCCGATTGTACCTCGCATGTCCCAGAAGTCTACATACCTCCTTTTGAGTCCTGGGAGTTGGGATTCTTGAGATTACCTCAATTTTTGCATGATATACCTTGATTCCATCTGCCGAAATGAAATGTCCCAGCACAATCCCCTTAGTCATCATCATGTGGCACTTCTCAGAGCTCAAAACAACATTAGTTTGTACACAACGTTCTAGCACCTTTTCCAAATTAACTAATGCTGTTTCAAAGGCATCTCCGTAAGGTGTAAAATATTCCATGAAAATTTCAAGGTATTCATTCAACATATTTGAAAATATACCTAATATTTCCTTTGAAAGGTCGTAGGCGCATTGCAGAGGCCAAAAGGAAGGACTCTGTATGCAAAAGTACCCCATGGGAAAGTAAAGGTTGTCTAGTCTTGGCCTTCCTGGGCAATCTGTATTTTTTTATAGCCACTGAATCTGTCCAGGAATGAAAAATAATTTTTCCCAAAAAGAGTATCCAGGACCTGGTCTATAAATGGTAAAGGAAAATGGTCCTTTTGGGTGGCCTTGTTAAGTTCTCTATAATCTATATAGACTCTCCACTTGCCGTTCTTTTTTGGAACAATGACAAGTGCAAACACCCACTGACTATTAGAGATGGGATAGATGAAGTTAGCATTAAGGAGTTTCTATAATTCCTCTTTCACTATCTCCTTTAATGCAAGATTCATTTGACATTGTGGTTGTCTAACTGATTTTCAACAATCTTTAAGGTAAATGTGGTGAGTGCACGGGCTATGATGGATTCCTTTCATGTCAGTGTAATCCCATGCAAATGCCTTTTTATAATTCTGTAACATCTGTATCAACAATCTGTTCTATTCATCAGTCAAGTTAGGATTAATGTTTAAATATTTTCCTGGCTCAATTTCAACGAGATTGCTATTAGTATGCGGAGCAGTTCTCATATGTTCAATATTTACATCATCTACCTCATGTTCTTCCCCTGGATCTGTAATGGAAGCAACAGAGAGGGAATTTCTATTAAAACCATTAATAATGTCATTCTCTGTTTCATCCTTAAAATAATTTTCTTTTCCAAGTGTGAGGAGAGGTAGGGGAAAATCAGATTCAGGTTCAAATTCGTCCCACCAGGGACTATTCAAATCCATGTGCAGTTTCACTGGGGGTAAAGGTTCAGATTATTAGTGGCTTGCCCATATGAGATCATCATATATCCAGATCTACATCTGATAAATGCATCTGCAGTGGCTAGCCATGGTCTCCCCAAAATTAAAGGACGACCCCCCAGGTTGGATTTAGTTTGCAAAATGAGAAAATTAGCCGAATATCTCCAAGAAGCTATAGTAATCACCACATATTCTATCACCCCTTCAAGTTTGACACAGGACCTATCTCCTATTGAAGCACTGTAGGCTCAAGCATTGTAGGTGTAATTTTGAGTCCATGAAGTCCTAGGGAGATAAAAACATCCTTGGTCATTACATTAATGACCGCCCCCAAACCGATCATAGTATTAGTTATGGGTTGGTCATCAATATGAACAATAACTATAGGATTTCATGGGTCTTTATATTTAGTTAAAAAAGGCTGATCAATCATTAGTTCAGATAGTTTCCCCATAACATGGATAGTATCAGGGTCCTTTGGCTCCCTTCCAAGCATTTTGACACAAAGATCTCTCACCATTTTGGCATAAATAGGTACTTCCTTGAGAGCTTGTAACAATGAAATCCACACATACAGATTATGTAATTTCTTGAGAAACACTGATTCAAATTGTGAGGCTAGCCAAATTTCAATTAATCGTTGATGTTATGGAGGATCCTGAGCTCTAACAACTAAGTCAAGTGTCATAGGTGCACTAGCCCTGCTCGAGTTGGATGTTGTAGGAGCAACATGCCTTTCCGAGCTAGCTGCTACACGTGTAACAGTTGGTGTTGTATTGACTGTTACAGGTGTAACAACCATTTCAGACTTGACTATACCCTTTCTGGGTGACTCAATTTATTCCTCGGTAATGATAGGAGTATGGCTAGGTCTTATTAATTTTCCCAATCGAAGCTGAATCTCATTGAGCCCAATAGGAGTAATAAGGTAAGTATGGAAAGTAAGCAGGGTGTCTATGCTCTAGGTTGCCTTGTTATTCAGATTGGGGGTTAGGTTGCACAGGTAATTGGGGTCAGACAAGAGGTGCATGAGTTTGGAGAGGAGGCAGTTGTAACTGCTACTGCATTGGTAGTGCAGAGGGGGCTGGACCTTGGCCATTACCTCTCCAATTCTAACTCCAAGTATAATATTGTGATGGAGGATATTGCATTGGTGCAGGGAAAGGCCACTGGTTATAGGGTGAAGGAAATTGTGTTGAGGAAGGAGTAGGATATGGCCATGGAAATTTTTGACCATTATAAGCGTTATTCCAAGGATTAAAAGAGGAAAAATCTGGAGGCATACCTATTGGTCGCGATTGCCATGGTATCTTTAATTCGATGAAGTATGAAGACTGGACCTCTTCGCTTGATTCTTTATGCATTGCTTTCAGTCTGGGTAGTTCTGGGCATTGACCAGTGGAATGCGCCAACTCACAAATGTTGCACAAGCTAATGCTGTTCAGTTCACATTCCCTTTGTAGATGTCTCTTTTTGCATCGAGGATATAATATTTCCAAATATGCTTCAACTTCTGCTTGTGCTTTCGTGAATTTTTCTATGGTAATATGGGTAGATAGGTTACTGAGGAGGTCAGTTTTAAAATCCTCGAATAGATTCCCAATCTCTGCTCTAGTTACTCCTCCACTCACGAAATTCTGTATCCGGACTGAAGAGTCTTGAACTGAACTCCTTCCCTTGGTTGATCCTCTTGAACTCCACAGATAGAGCTTCATTATTTCTTTAAACGGTTCCTGTGATATGTCTCCCTTTCCTAACAGATTCAATTGCCCTAGACAATCATCTCTCATACCTCTTAGAAATATTGTTTTCAATATTTTCGGGGCTAAGTCACCAAAATTAGACCTTTGTAAATTATAATGGAATTTTTCCATGTATTCTTCCATGCTTTCCTCTTCCTTCTGTGTAACCCTAAAGATTTATTCCTTCAAATCCCTGGTTCGACAGTAATCCTGATACTTAGAGAGGAATTCCTATTTCATTTCACTCTAGGTTCAGATCGAGCCAACACCCAGTCCCATGAACCATCTCAACGCTTCTCCTTTCAGAGTATAAGGAAACAATTTTAGCTTATGGGCGTCCGAAGTGTAGTCGTAACTTCTAAACAAGACATCAAACTCTAACATAAAGGTGTTAGGATCTTCGATGACCATCCCTTGAAAGTATGGCAGAGATGATAAGGGAATATTCTTCATAGGAGCTTCATCTCTTGTTTCCAGTATTTGGAATTCAAAAGTAACATTACCATGTGTTCTAGTATTTTCATCCCCCATGGTTGATCCTTCTTGATGAGATGAAATGACCTAGGAATGTGCAGGGGATTGACAAATGGGTAAGGGATCAGGCTATTCCAGGACCGACTGCTTCATTGCAATACCTGAATCCAGATAATGATAATCAAGTAAAATTTGTTTCTACTCAGGCTCTTGGTATTCCCCACAAGTTTCCCATTGACCTTCAATCCTTCATTTTTGATCAACAAATTTCTACTGTTGTTTCTGATCTGAGGTCCTAATTTCAAGAGTGGATATGCTGTGTGAAGGATGATAAAGTCCAGATACTGAAGGTGCAGATGCCTCTGGCCTTAATATAGTGGCAGATTTTTGTGGTCCTTTATTCCTTGTGTCCTTATATGAAGTGGACTGTTCTTTCTCTGCTTTTGAAATCAAATCCCCAAAGAATGTCTTCCTTCCAAAATATGCACTTTTATTTTCCTATTTACAACCTGTCTTTCCTCTAGTTAGTTAGAGTGGGGGTGTTTTGGCTTAACTGCTATCCTAAATGCACACATGGACCCTATGTGTATCAATATTTAATATGATTACCTCAGTTCTACAGTGGTGATCCCACTCAAGTATGTTAGAGCGATGTGCATGTTCTTAGCTCTCGTCTTACTGCCCGATAACTACATAGATAAAGGCACATTCAAGAAAAAAAAACACCCAAAACTCACACTTCTAAGTACCCCAGTGTAGCAACGGTGAGCTCGCTCAAGTATGTTAGAGTGATGCGAATTCTATTACCTCTCATCTTACTGCCCAACAATTGCTGACTAGGAACACCCTTCCATAAAAAAAACAATTCTGACTGATTGTGTCATCACTGCCATCCCCGAAAATGGCACCAAAATGTTGGAATGTATTAATCACTGTTAAATAACTAAGATGGTACAAATAAATTATCAATCCAAGGACATCTTTTATTTCAATGACAGTTGCAATGTCTATGCCGATATATCATACCAGAAGCAGAAATAAAACAAGAAGAAATCTTTGCTGATCTAATTGCTGAAAATTAACACTCATGCAGGAATACAAAAAGGGATCTACAAGAATGTAATCACACTTCAGATAAATAAATATCTAGCGCGGCACACGATAACTACACCAATTGATATTTCTAAGTGAATCTGTGTACCAGCATAATAAATACCTGAAACTGAAGCATATCTACTTACAACCGACACATCAACAATCACACTCCACAAATATGCAGAAACAAATATGAGATATACTACAATTGCTTTATCATTGCAGTCCTTACTAAAGAGGAGGGCCCTTCCTCCCTAGTAGGGTGCAGGAAGAGATGAAAACTAAATAAGAATTAAATGAGTCAACACATGTAACATCAACATTACGATATTTTGTATTATGGTGATAAAAAATACATAGTGAAAATGGCGATACTGTTCTGTGCTAACCCCCCGACCTTAAATGTCTGAAAGTTTATATAATAGTTACATATCTAGAAAACAAGGAACGAATCAGTGAAGAGAATCTTATGATTCTCATGCTGATCAAAACAAATTAAATATAGTTACAACCGATTCCCTCAATAAGAGTCCTGATGGGGAAAATATTGATTTCAATCAAAACTGCCTAAAACTGTTGTTCGAAATGACAATATATGATGACTCCTAAAATTGTCATTGGAATGTGACAGCTATAGTGTAACAACTTTTGAAGACAAATCAACATCTAGAAGTTGACAATACGCAATCAAGAGCATGATGGTAACAATAGTCTATAGCAACGAATCTGTAACCACGTCGGGGTGTAACAACATCATAGTGTAACAACATCGCGGCGTAACAATAGAGGTCATGACATTGAAGGTGTTGACTCATCGTGTGGTAGAAGCACCATGTAACAACACACTGTAACAACATACTTCCAACTAGTTCTATGCACCTGTATGTTCTAGGTGCCTTGTGCTTAAAATAATATCTGAAAGAGTAGAAAAAAGGCCAAAGAACTTCCTCCAATATTCATCCAAGTTAGCCACACAAAGGGAACAATACATCATAATAATTAATGAGAACGACAATATAATTAAACATGGTAAAGTTGCACTGTTTTAAGATAAAAACAAGGAAAAAGGCAAAGGTAGTCCCAAGGTTGGAGGTAAAAAAGATAGAAATGAGGGAATAAAATGTAGGGAATGAGTAAACAAATGACACCCAACAATGATCCTCACATAATTATGAGACCCCTATGCTCAGATATGTTGTTTAAACTTATATTTTACATATTTGTGACATGTTTAATGAAATTCATATCATGGCTAGTAGGTGTCTAGTCTAGGATTTGTCAATGTTTTTGCAAATGTATCATTGTTCCGCTGTTATAATGCATTTCTGAGCTTGTCATTGAAGTTATAGGCAATGAACTGGGTTGTGGGCTTGAAAAAGTGGCTCAAATACCGGGGATGATGGCATATGTCTGAGGAAAAAAGTCCTTGGATGCATGCATGCTCATACTATGGGAGCATCCAGAGCCTCCTAGACGCACCCTTGCCCATATAAAGGGAGCATCCAGGGGTTTAATGGTCTAAAACATAAATGGGACACAAGGGATGGTTACCTGAGTGGTTGGGATGGCTCCTATGAATTCGGTTGTTAGTGTGGAAGGTCTGTGTGATGTGTTCCATCAATTCCACTTCCCTAAGGTCACCTATGATGTTGAATCCGATAAAAGTATCCTCTCGTCACAAGTTTACCCAGGTTGGCCAGTTACTTGGGTAGATGTGGCATGAGGGTGTTAGATAGTGGTATTAGAGCATGGTTTCATTCTCTTTGGGTGTTGTTTGGTTTCTGTTCTCTATGTGATATATGATACCACAGAGTGGTATCAGAGTAGGTTGCACTCTCTTTGGGTCATATCTGATACCAATTAGTGGTATCAAAGCAGGTTGTGCTCTCATTAGGTCATATCTAATACCACAGAGTGGTATCAGAGCATGGTTCACCCATTGGAATGGATGGGTAGAATGTGTTTTTCATGCATACATGTCAGTTGCATATGTGTTCTATATGTTTGTGGACCATGTGCTTGTTTTTTATGTATGATGGTGGTCATTGTAGCAGTTGTGTCTCCATATGGAAGTTGATGGTGTTGTTGTTGGATATGACCGTTATGAGTGCATGTTGGTTATGAATTTTTTATGCATGTTAGCGTCTATATGTTATTATGCATGCATTTTCATGGTTAAGGTTTTTGTCCATGAGGTCATTGTAGGAATTTTAGGTCATCATGGTGTTGTTGATATGTTATGATGTTGATGTGTTTGTTGAGATAGAGCAGGAGATGCATATCATCAAAGTGAAGTTGCAACACTAGAATTCAGGGTAAGAGTAGATAATCATCTAGGTTGTATGCTTGGCATGCATGTATGTTGGTTAATGGATTGCCATATGCATTGGGGTTATATACTGTTGGGAAAAATACTGAGAGGGGGGGGGGGTGAATCAGTATTTACTGCATATTCAAACTTTTTACTTTTTCATTCCTTAAAACCCATACGCTACTTTACTTCAGTAAACTACCGTAGCGTATATCTGTGATTCCCCCTTCATAAAACTCGCGTATACACAGAGATCTAATTATGCCATTAGTTCTTCACTTATATCATTCCATCATTCATTCATTAGATGTTCTATAAACAGTAAACATGTGCAGTAAGAGCAGAATAAACCATCACACAAAGCATCACACATGAACACCAGGATTTTTAGGTGGAAACCCAAGTCGGGAGAAAACCACCGCTGCAGTTGCTCGGCCTTCAATATTTTATTATAGAGAAAACATCTTACAACATATGTGCTGGCGCAGACTTGACCAGCACGCAGGCACCCACCTGCGCTCGTTTACCAGCCTCTCCTGGAAGGGAGCTACGACCCCCTGACTCGTTTACCGGCCTCACCTGGAAGGGAGCTACGACCCCCCGATCTCGTTTACCAGCCTCACCTGGAAGGGAGCTACGACCCCCTGACTGAAGGCTACAACCCTCAGCACCACCTTGGACCACGTTTCATCAATTTTCACACTGGATCCAACAACTTCAATAGAACACAACTTGCAGGCCCGAACCCTTTCCATACTTTTAAGCTCAAACATACATCATTAACAGATACATATCAACACAGATCAGATAGCAGAAACACAGCAGAACAGATCAGATATTTTATACCCCTTGCTTCACAGCAAACCCTAGTTTGCATACGCTCTTTCCCTTCACTGATGTTGCGTATATACGCGCTTCCGTCCACACAAACCAGCGTATACCTCAGTGTATATTTTATTGCGCATACGCGCTTTCTCTTCGCCGAAGCTGCGTATATACGCGCTTCCTCCGCGTCAAAGTAGCGTATAGATCTTCAATCATACCGCAGCAAAGATACTTCATCGCATCGTATATTCGCCCGTATCTACCTTTCTAAACCATTGTGATGTTCGCCTAGATTCTCGCCTCATCACAGATCTAAGCCTTCCATAATCAGATCTAGCAAATACAAGTGCAATTTAGATCTAGATCCCTTTCTTCATCATTGGTGCATCAACATTCAGATTTATCTTCAAGTGTAACCCTTTCCATTCGATATACTTCGAGAGAAGTATTCAGAGTATTCATTCAAGCTCAGACATCTTGCACCCCCACTCATGATTTGCACAATGAATTTCTTCTCCTTATATATGTTTATCCTTTGTCAATACCATGAGCCCCTTTTTCAATACCACTGGCACCAATACCATGAGCCTTCAATACCACGGGCGCCTTCTTCAATACCATGAGCCAAACCAATACCATGAGCCGTCAATACCACGGGCCCCTAGATTTGCACTTTTCGGGAAATGCTTTTTTAGCCCATACGCGACTTGGCTGCTTCATACACAGGCATACGCGATTTCCCTAGGCCAAATCCGCGTATACCAAGAGACATACTCTTTTTCATCATTGCGTCAGTACATTCCTCGAATTCCTTGTTTCTCCATCGCTTTGTTCACACTATAGATACATCGATTTTCATCAAGGACATATGCTATCAAGCACAACTTCACTGGCAAGTTGTCATCATCTTCATCAAGTGGGTTGCCTTTCAAAGATAACACTAAAGATCATATTGTCAACAAACATCATATCACATCAGATTTACATTATTTACCAAGTCCATCACGTCAAGAATAACTTCATCAGGTGGATTTCCATCAAGGACAACACATGTCAACAGTTGCATGTCTTTATCTTCATTCAGTGGGTTTCCATCAAGGACAACACTCTGCATCATATTTCCAACAATCTCCCCCTTTGCACTTGATGGCAACCATGATGGTGTTTGGTTACCACAACAGATAGATACATTAAGAATACAATGACACCATGTCATTCTCCCTATTTTCCATGTCACTCTCTCCATTTTTGGCATCATTCAAACACGATGTCACTCTCCCCCTTTGACATCAAGGGCAAAGGGCACATCATTATCTTCATTCACACACCATGTCACTCTCCCCTTTGACATCAAGGGCAATCTGGACAAAACCAGCATAGACTAAAACCAACACATACTCCCCCTTTGACATCAAGGGCAACGCTGGACTAAAATAACACACTTGTCTCTTTCTCTTCATGTGGAAAGAAACATTCTACAGACCGCTCCCTTGAGTTCATCCCGAATCTTCGTATTTTTCAAATGAAGTACATGACTCCATGAACTTCCTATCACCAAAGACTCATACTTACATCAAATATCCAACCAAGTGGATTTACATATGAGACTCAACTACCCAACCAAGTGGGTTTACAAAATTTGACTCAGCTACCCAACCAAGTGGGTTTACAAAATTTTACTCAGCTACCCAACCAAGTGGGTTTACAAATTGACAAGTCCTTACATGACTGAATATTACAATTTTACAACATGAGTCTCAACCAGACCTTTTCATCAAAGTATACATATGAATCTTCATAATTAATACCAAAAAGACCTCAAGAGAGATCATATATCAGAACCACCATAATGCTAGCAATGCATTATACTCAGCAAAACTAATGCTCCCCCTGAATCTGTGCATCCATGCATCCTTTTCATATGACTAAGGCTCCCCCTTAGTTTGTGCATCCGAAACTTCCACCAACAAATCATCAAGGCATCTTCATCAAAACATTATAAAACTGCACTATGAGAACTCGGAACACCAATGAGAGATACCAAACAAGATTTCCGAGATACCAAAACAAAGACTGCAGATTGCAGTCAAGAGAGCTGAACCAACCAAAAATTGTCATGCTAAATCGCAATACGCGGTTTTATGTGCGGGTGAACTCATGCATACGACCGTGTTTCAGTAAACCCGCGTATCCAAAGCCATCTTCTAAATTCAACCAGAACTGATCCTCTGTGGGAAAAATGCAGTGTTCAGCTTCTTTCTGAGGTATTTGAATGCTTCCTTGGACTACAGATAGATGGAACAGGGTAGTAGTTTCTTCAAAAGTCATCCAACGGTTGTAGCATAAGCACATTAGTAACCAAGCCTTCAGATTCTTTGCCGCATCAATACAATCTTTCCAAGAAAGTTTATCATATCAAAACAACAACTTCCCATAAGTGTTACAATCATTCATATGTGGTCCACCACCATCCTACATCACCATTAACTTTTAAGATTTAACATGAAGTAACATATGTAGGCAAAAGATCTCTCAACCATAGTAACAAACTCTGCATGATTTATTTCTGAATCAAATGACATCCAACTCATCCATGTGGGAGTACAAAAGATACTTATCAGCAACTAGGGCTCAAAAACTCATCATAATAAACCATGTACCAAGTCATCTTCATTTGAGCATGAGTATCACAAAAACCAAAGAATAAGCAATCATATTGCCAACAATGCAATTATTAGTATTCAACCTGCTGCTCCCCCTAAACCAGTGCTCTTCCTTAACTTGTGCAATCTTCAACAGCAAGTCATCAACAACAATCTCTGCATGATCTGTCCTCATCTCTAAATTATAAGACTTCAACGAATACTCTTCATCAACAAGCAAACAGGCCTCAACCATAACCTTCACATAGGAAACCAAGTATCTTATCATCATAATCATGAATATAACCAGGCACAAGCAATGTTGCAATCATCAGCAGTCAGACTGATGCTCCCCCTGAACCTCTGGTCCAGATCTTCAGTTATCATATGAATTCTCTTATCCTCAATGCATACGCGACTGTGTCTGATTAAACTTGCGTGTATACGCGACTTTGGTTCATCGAACCTGCGTATGGAAATTGAAGCATAGAATTTTTCATCTTCCTTCTTCTTCCTGAGCTTGTACCTCCTGTACCTGTCTTTTATTTACACCCGTATACCCACGTAAATTCATATAACCAAAGTAATCAAATCAACCATGAGAGTCATCATGCATTGCTCCCCCTGTGACGATACATTACTAAATCTCATAATGTATCTCATATCATTCCTGCAGTCAATCAGAGAAGTAAGCTTCAGAAGCGGATGACTGCAGTAGGGTCTGAATTCCCTACGTTTTTTATCGGTCCTCCTTCTTCTTCCAGATTTGTTTGAACTTTCTATCTGTGTGCTGGAAGTTATCCACTTTCCCAGATCTGTTCATCCTGCATTCTTTTTCTACATGTCCATACTTGTTACAGGCATAACATCTCATGTGGCCAGAGAAATAAACATAAGAATCATGATGAGTATTTCTAATCTTCCTCCTTTTACAATCAGCTGCTTTATGTCCATACTTGTTACATGAAAAACAATATCCCTTGAATAAACCAGAGTACCTTCAATAGAATCGTTTATCAGGACTGGAAATGATTCGCTCCCTCGCAATTTGTCGCAACATGCCCATAATTATGACATTTGAAACATTCAACATTATTGAATGATTTCCTTTGCGATTTCTTGATTGTTGGTTGACCTTTTGTTTCTGTCAACACTTCAAGTTTCGTATTGACACCTTCCTTTGAATCATTAGCATTCTCTTGTGAACTAGATTCTCCTTTAACAGTTTCATGAAAACCAAGACCAAGTTTGATAGAAGGAGACCTTTGACTACTAAGAATATTATCCAGAATCTTAGTACTATCTTGAAACCTCAAAAATTTAACCTTTTCTTCTAATTTACCTTTGAGAATGTTTACCTCAACCTCCAGGGCTTGACATTGCTTTGTCATTCTTTCTTCTTTCCTTCTTCCATCTTCTACTTGATCCTTCATATTTAGAATCTCTTTTTTCAACCAATTTTCATTTTCTTCACATGTTTGTTGCAGCTCTTCATTCTTCTTCTTTGATGATTTGAGATCTTCTTTCAGAGATATGTTTTCAGCTTCAAGTCCAGCATTCTTATTATTTGATTTTTCAAGACCTATTTTGAGGGAAATGATTTCTGCTTCAAATTCTTCATTCTTCTTATTTGATTCTTCAAGATCTGCTAGTAGAGAGATGATTCCAGCTTCAAATCCTGCATTCTTCTTGTTTGATTCTTCAAGATCTGCTTGTAGACGTTCTATGATAGACCAGATTTTTGCTCCAAGTTCTTCATATTCAAATGGTTGTAGAGGTTCCTCACTCTTCTTACTTGATGCTTCTAGAGAGATGACCGTAGCTTCAAGACCTTCATTCTTCATTTTCCCATTGTTACGATCTCCTTCAAGCGATCAAGCTTCTCGCATGACCACGCTCGATACCACCGTTGGGAAAAATACTCGAGAGGGGGGGGGGGGTGAATCAAAGATACCGTATATCTAAACTTTTTACTCTTTTTGTCATTCTCCTTAAAACCCATACGCTACTTTACTTCAGCAAACTAGCGTATACATACGTGCTCCCCTTTATGAAACTAGCGTATACGTAGATTTAGATATGTCATTAAATCTTCACTTGGTGCCATTCCATCATTTATTCGACGTATTCAATAAGCAAGTAAACAAAAGAAGAACGAATAAACCATCACACAAAGCATCACACATGAACACCAGATTTTTGGGGTGGAAACCCAAATCGGGAGAAACCACCGCAATTAAGCTCACCTTCAATATTTTATTATAGAGAAAACATCTTACAACATATGTGCTGGTGCAGACTCCTACCAGCACGCAGGCACCCACCTACACTCGTTTACCAGCCTCTCCTGGAAGGGAGCTCCAACCCCCTGACTCGTTTACCAGCCTCTCCTGGAAGGGAGCCACGACCCCCTGATCTCGTTTACCAGCCTCTCCTGGAAGGGAGCTACAACCCCCTGACTGAAGGCTACAACCCTCAGCACCTCTATGGACCACGTTTCATCAATTCTCACACTGGATCCAAAGCTTCCTTTAGGACACCACTTGCAGGCCACGTTTCATCATATTTCCATACCGAACCTTTCCCATACTTTTAAGTGACATACATCATCAACGTATACATATCATCACGTATCGATAAGGTAAATACATCGTAACGTACCGCATATTTCATACTTCTTAAGCCAAGAAACCCTAGTTTGCATACGCGCTTTTACTTTACTGATGTCGCGTATATACGTGCTTCCGTCCACACAAACCAGCGTATACCTCAGTGTATACTTTATCGCGCATACGCGCTTTCTCTTCGCTGAAGCTGCGTATATACGCGCTTCCTTCGCGGCGAAGTAGCGTATAGATCTTCAATCTTTACAGAGCAGCATACTTCATCAGATCAGATATTCAGTTCAGATCTACCCTTTTGCTTCAGAAAGATGTTCGCCTAGATGTTCGCCTCATCACAGATCTAATCACTCCATAAACAGATCTAGCAAATACAAGTACATTTCAGATCTAAAGATCCCGCTTCATCATTTCTTCATAAGTGCTTCATAGATTCAGATCTATCATCAAACCTTTACCCTTTCCATACAGATATACTTCGCAGAGAAGTATTCATTCAAGCTCAGACATCTTTCTCTCACACTTGTTATTTGCACAATGAATTTCTTCTCCTTATATAGGTTTATCCTTTTTCAATACCATGAGCCCCTTTTTCAATACCATGGACCAAAACAATACCATGAGCCTTCAATACCACGGCGCTCTTCAATACCATGAGCCAAACCAATACCATGAGCCTTCAATACCACGGCTCAATTGGATTTGCACTTTTTTGGAGTTTTAGCCCATACGCGACTTGGCGCGTTCTTTTCCGCGTGCATACGCGATTTCCCCTAGGCCAATCCGCGCATACCAAGAGACATACTCTTTTTCATCATACTTTGAGTACATTCTGAATTCCTTTCTTCATTGCCTTTTGTTCACACTATAGATACATCAGATTTCCTTCATCAAGGGCATATGCTATCAAGCACAACTTCATCAAGTAAGTTGTCATCATCTTCATCAAGTGGGTTGCCTTTCAAGGACAACACTCAGCATCATATTGTCAACAAACATCATATCACATCAGATTTACATCATTTACCAAGTCCATCAAGTCAAGAATAACTTCATCAGGTGGTTTGCCATCAAGGACAACATATGTCAATAGTCGCATGTCTTCATCTTCATTTAGTGGGTTGCCATCAAGGACAACATCCTGCATCATATTTCCAACAATCTCCCCCTTTGGACTTGATGGCAACCATGATGGTGTTTGGTTACCACAACAGATAGATACATTAAGAATACAATGACACCATGTCATTCTCCCTATTTTCCATGTCACTCTCTCCATTTTTGGCATCATTCAAACACCATGTCACTCTCCCCCTTTGACATCAAGGGCAAAGGGCACATTATTATCTTCATTCAAACACCATGTCACTCTCCCCCTTTGACATCAAGGGCAAAGGACAAAACCAACAGATCAAAACCAACACACTCACCCCCTTTTCTCCTCATGTAGAAGAAGCGTTCTGCAGATCTGATGTATACTGAAGTGACCAAGCTCCCCCTGAGTTCATGCTGAATCTTCAAACATATTTTTCAATGAAGTACATGACTTTATGAACTTCCTATCACCAAAGACTCATACTTACATCAATTATCCATCCAAGTGGATTTACATATGAGACTCAACTACCCAACCAAGTGGGTTTACAAATTTGACTCAGCTACCCAACCAAGTGGGTTTACAAAATTTGACTAAGCTACCCAACCAAGTGGGTTTACAAAATTGACAAGTCCTTACATGACTGAATATTACAATTTTACAACATGAGTCTCAACAAGACCTTTTCATCAAACTACAAATATGACTTTTCATGACCAATACCAAGAAGACCTCAAGAGAGATCATATATCAGAACCACCATAATGCCTGCAATGCATTATACTCAGCAAAAATAATGCTCCCCCTGAATCTGTGCAACCAAGCAATCTTTCCAAATGACTAAGGCTCCTCCTTAGTTTGTGCATCCTGAAAACTTCCACCAACAAATCATCAAGGCATCTTCATCAAAACATTAGGAACAGAATTATGAGAACTGGAACACCACCAGAGATACCAATCAGTATCAGAGATACCAAACAGCACTGCAGCTGTGCTGAAGAGAGCTGAACCAACCAAAAATTGTCAGCAATCAGTAATACGCGGTTTTATGTGCAGGAACTTGCGTACATACGCGACTGTGTTTGAGTAAACCCGCGTATCCAAAGCCATCTTCTAAATTCAACCAGAACTGATCCTCTGTGAGAAAAATGCAGTGTTCAGCTTCTTTCTGAGGTATTTGAATGCTTCCTTGGACTACAGATAGATGGAACAGGGTAGTAGTTTCTTCAAAAGTCATCCAACGGTTGTAGCATAAGCACATTAGTAACCAAGCCTTCAGATTCTTTGCAGCATCAATACAATATTTCCAAGAAAGTTTATCATATCAAAACAACAACTTCCCATAAGTGTCAAGCAATCATTCATGTGGTCCACCACCATCCTACATCACCATGACCTTTAAGATTTAACATGAAGTAACATATGTAGGCAAAAGATCTCAACCATAGTAACAAATTATGCATGATCTAATCTTATTTCTGAATCACACGACATCCAACTCATCCATGTGTGAGTACAAAAGATACTTATTAGCAACCAGGGCTCAAAATCTCATCATAATAAGCCATGTACCAAGTCATCTTCATTTGAGCATGAGTATCACAGAAACCAGAGAATAAGCAATCATATTGCCAACAATGCAATCATTAGTATTCAACCTACTGCTCCCCCTAAACCAGTGCTCTTCCTTAACTTGTGCAATCTGAAACACCTTCAACAGCAAACAATCTCTGCATGATCTGTCCTTCTCTCTGAATTATAAGATTTCAACGAATACTCTTCATCAACAAGCAAACAGGACTCGACCATAACCTTCAACATAGGAAACCAAGTATCATGTCATTATAATCATGAATGTAACCAGAATAATGCTAACAGTGCAATCATCAGCAGTCAGACTGATGCTCCCCCTGAACCTCTGCTCCAGATCTTCAGTTATCATATGAATTCTCTTATCCTCAATGCATACGCGACTGTGTCTGATTAAACTCGCGTGTATACACGACTTTGGTTCATCGAACCTGCGTATGGAAAGTGAAGCATAGAATTTTTCATCTTCCTTCTTATTCCTGTGCTTGTACCTCCTGTACCTGTCTTTTATTTACACCAGATGCTCTGTCAGAAATTCATATAACCAAAGTAATTAAATCAACCATGAGAGTCATCATGCATTGCTCCCCCTGTGACGATACATTACTAAATCTCATAATGTATCTCACATCATTCCTGCAGTCAATCAGAGAAGTAAGCTTCAGAAGC
Organism: Pinus albicaulis; assembly: GCA_034641835.2. Classification (NCBI taxonomy): domain Eukaryota; kingdom Viridiplantae; phylum Streptophyta; class Pinopsida; order Pinales; family Pinaceae; genus Pinus; species Pinus albicaulis. The sequence continues at coordinate 592,992,242 of CM076569.1, read as the reverse complement.
GGATGACTGCAGTAGGGTCTGAATTCCCTACGTTTCTGATCGGTCCTCCTTCTTCTTCCAGATTTGTTTGACCTTTCTATCTGTGTGCTGGAAGTTATCCACTTTCCCAGATCTGTTCATCCTGCATTCTTTTTCTACATGTCCATACTTGTTACAAGCATAACATCTCATGTGGCCAGAGAAATAAACATAAGAATCATGATGATTATTTCTAATCTTCCTCCTTTTACAATCAGCTGCTTTATGTCCATACATGTTACATGAGAAACAATATCCCCTGAAGAAACTAGAGTACCTTTCTGAATAGAATCTGTTTGATTGTGACTGAAATGATCTGCTCCTGCAATTTGCTGCAACATGCCCATAATTATGACATTTGAAACATTCAACATTATTGAATGATTTCCTTTGAGATTTCTTCATTGTTGGTTGACCTTTTGTTTCTTTCAACACTTCAAGTTTTGTATTGACACCTTCCTTTGAATCATTAGCATTCTCTTGTGAACTAGATTCTCCTTTAGCAGTTTCATGAAAACCAAGACCAAGTTTGATAGAAGGAGACCTTTGACTACTAAGAATATTATCTAGAATCTTAGTACTATCTTGAAACCTCAAAAGTCTAACCTTTTCTTCTAATTTACCTTTGAGAATGTTTACCTCAACCTCCAGGGCTTGACATTGCTTTGTCATGCTTTCTTCTTTCCTTCTTCCATCTTCTACTTGATCCTTCAGATTTAGAATCTCTTCTTTCAACCAATTTTCGTTTTCTTCACATTTTTGTTGCAGCTCTTCAATCTTCTTCTTCGATGCTTTGAGATCTTCTTTCAGAGATGTGTTTTCAGCTTCAAGTCCAGCATTCTTCTTATTTGATTTTTCGAGACCTACTTTGAGGGAAATGATTTCTGCTTCAAGTTCTTCATTCTTCTTATTTGATTCTTCAAGATCTGCTAGTAGAGAGATGGTTCCATCTCCAAATCCTGCATTCTTCTTGTTTGATTCTTCAAGATCTGCTTGTAGACGTTCTATGATAGACCAGATTTTTTCTCACAGTTCTTCATTTTCATTTAGTTGTAGAGGTTCCTCACTCTTCTTACTTGATGCTTCTAGAGAGATGACTGTAGCTTCAAGACCTTCATTCTTCATTTTTCCCATTGTTACGGATCTCCTTCAAGCGATCAAGCTTCTGCAGAAGGACCACCCTCTGATACCAATTGTTGGGAAAAATACTGAGAGGGGGGGGTGAATCAGTATTTACTGCATATTCAAAACTTTTTACTTTTTTCATTCCTTAAAACCCATACGCTACTTTCCTTCAGTAAACTAGCGTATATACGCGGATCCCCTTTATGAAACTAGCGTATACACAGAGATCTAGATCTGTCATTAAATATTCACTTATATTATTCCATCATTCATTCATCAGATGTTCAATAAACAATAAACATGTGCAGTAAGAACAGAATAAACCATCACACAAAGGATCACACATGAACACCAGGATTTTTAGGTGGAAACCCAAATCGGGAGAAAACCACCGCTGCAGTTGCTCAGCCTTCAATATTTTATTATAGAGAAAACATCTTACAACATATGTGCTGGCGCAGACTTGACCAGCACGCAGGCACCCACCTGCGCTCGTTTACCAGCCTCTCCCGGAAGGGAGCTACGACCCCCTGACTCGTTTACCAGCCTCTCCTGGAAGGGAGCTACGACCCCCCGATCTCGTTTACCAGCCTCACCTGGAAGGGAGCTACAACCCCCTGACTGAAGGCTACAACCCTCAGCACCACCTTGGACCACGTTTCATCAATTTTCACACTTGATCCAACCACTTCAATAGAACACAACTTGCAGGCCACAATTCATCATATTTCCATACCGAACCCTTTCCATACTTTTAAGCTCAAACATACATCATCAGCAGATACATATCAACACAGATCAGATAGCAGAAACACAGCAGAACAGATCAGATATTTCATACCCCTTGCTTCAGCAAACCCTAGTTTGCATACGCGCTTTCACTTCACTGATGTCGCGTATATACGCGCTTCCGTCCACACAAACCAGTGTATACCTCAGTGTATATTTTATTGCGCATACGCGCTTTCTCTTCGCTGAAGCTGCGTATATACGCGCTTCCTCCGCGGCGAAGTAGCGTATAGATCTTCAATCATAACAGAGCAGCATACTTCATCAGATCAGATATTCAGTTCAGATCTACCCTTTTGCTTCAGACAGATGTTCGCCTAAATGCTCGCCTCATCACAGATCTAAGCCTTGCATAATCAAATCTAGCAAATACAAGAGCAATTTAGATCTAGATCCCCTTCTTCATCATTGGTGCATCATACATTCAGATTTATCATTCAAGTGTAACCCTTTCCATTCATATATACTTCAGAGAGAAGTATTCATTCAAGCTCAGACATCTTGCACCCACACTCATGATTTGCACAATGAATTTCTTCTCCTTATATATGTTTATCCTTTTTCAATACCATGAGCCCCTTTTTCAATACCACGGGCACCAATACCCTGAGCCTTCAATACCACGGGCGCCTTCTTCAATACCATGAGCCTTCAATACCACGGGCCCCTAGATTTTCACTTTTTGAGCGCTTTAGCCCATACGCGACTTGGCACGTTCTTTTCCGCGTGCATACGCGATTTCCCCTAGTCCAATCCGCGTATACCAAGAGACATGCTCTTTTTCATCATTCTCTGAGTACATTCTGAAATCCTTTCTTCATTGCCTTCTGTAAATACTATAGATACATCAGATTTCCTTCATCAAGGACATATTCTATCAAACACAACTTCATCAAGTAAGTTGTCATCATCTTCATCAAGTGGGTAGGTAGAAAGGCGAAAAAAGTTTTGGGAGGGTTTTCTGGATGACATATTGACATAAGGAAATCAATTTCTAGAAAACTCAGCTGAAGATATAGTCATCACTAATATGTAAAAAATACTGATGGCTAACAGAACAGAGTAGAGGAGCTAAGGCTTGGCGAAGACACCTGGTGTGTCTTCGTAGAGTTGAAGGGAGAGGTGAATGGAAGAAGAAGGAGTAGGTGTAGTGGATTTAAGGGCCATGGGAGGTGGCCAAGGTAGGACAGTCAAAGGTAATGTGCAACAGCCAGTGATTAAGGCAAAGGACATTGATGGGAGGTTGGCGAGGCTAGCAAGTAAATGCCCCATGCTCCAACATTTAAAGCAACATGGGTGGCCATGTTTGATTGCATAGGGAGGACAGGTGCCCTGCCACCTTGCGTCCAAGTGGCCCCTCTGGTTAGCATGGTCTATCACCCGCATCTAAAAGTTATAGGCATTATTGTTACTTATATGCTTGTCATTCTATTTTTATTCCAGTTACATGTATGATACATACTAGTTGATCAATGTAGTCATATGCACATGTGTCGAATAGTCATGAATGATAGTAACTTGTTGTTATATGCATTGTTGTTGTTTTTTTTATGTGATTTAACTTTTTTGTTGATAAGTATGTTATATGTTAACTTTTTTATTTTTATATGATAGTTAACTTGATGATTATGTTACATGTTGTTGATGAGCATGTTATAATTTTACTTGTTGTTGTTACATTTTATTTAAATTGATGATTAGGGTTATTGTATTAAGATCTTGATGTTATATGTATTGTGTTGATCTAGATTGGTCCGTGTAGATAATTATGGTTACAATATTCATTTATGAGCCAACATATTTGTGATATTGTGTTGTGCTAATCTAGACTGACTATGCATATGTGATTATTATGCATGAATGAAAATTGTTTATGAGTTTATGATGTGAACATGATAGCTAGTTAATATTATGGATATCATGACCTTATTTATGTTTTATTTGATGTGTTGTGAAGTTATATTATGCTAATATAGATTGATTATGTAGAAAAGATAGCCTCCGCTGAGATACATTAAGTTATGATTTTTCTTATGTCGTCTATTTGGTGTTTGAGTATTTGGTATATATTATGTAGTCTATGTGTTGTTTGAATGTTTGATTAATTGCGTGATATGAGTATGTGTCTATACTATTTCATGAAGTAATGATCTTGTTTTAACATGGTTGTATTAACACACTATGTCTTGAGATAGATGATGTGTACTTGAGTATAACTAGGTGATAGTTGTAGTATTATGATTTTGGCTATTATTTGATTATGACATGGATGTTAGTCTTGGTAGAGGTTGATTTTAGTTAATAGAGATGTTTTCTTGATAATTGGAACATGTGATTGACATGTGTGACTAGTTGTAGGGAACCATGTTTGGCATTGGTTTGACAAGGTAATAGTTGATTTGTTTATATAAATAACAATTGGGTGATGTGACATCACATAGTAAGACTCAATTTCTGCAAGGAAAAGGTAAAAGAAAGGACTTGGGTGAAAATTCCTTTGCTGTGTTTGGAAACCACAATTTCAAACAAATGAGTGCCTTGCTTACAGGAAGTCTTCTTAACCTTGTTTGAAATTATGTGGATATGTGTTATATTCATGAACATGTATTTGATCGGTATAGTAACTAGCTTCCATTTATGGCTGGATTCACCTAGGGAGTTGGAGTTCCTTGAGAGATGGCATGAACATATTCAGTTACAAGACAACATGCTTGGCACATCAAGGTAAGGTAACTAGTATATTTTTATATTTATTTATACACTGTAAATTATGGGTTTCTGAGAGTATGATTCAGGGGATTGCGTGACAAACATAATGCCATGGAAATCTCAAGAAGGCTCAAGTTGAACTCCCAAAGGTTTTTTTTGTCTCTTAGGCTTGAATCCTAAGCCCTAGGACCTAAATACATGATTGAGGAAGAATAAACACCACTTAGGACATTCATTTTCACAAATTATTTTAGGTCTTTTTATTTGAATTCATGCTCTTAAGATTTCAATTACAAATTGTTGTTCTTTCCTAGGATTAATTTCTTTTCAAAGCAAAACTTCCATTTCTGCAATTATTTTAGGATTTGATTTCATGACATTCCCTCCATTACATCATATCAACAAAATAAGGACACATTGTATGTTGCACATATAGTGTCGATACCTCTTAATTTTGTAAGAACCCTTGTTTGATAATTAAATTTGGTAGCCTCACTAGTTGCAACATTCTTGTTGCAATACTGAGGGTCATCAGTAAGGACAGTTGAAAGAAAGAGTATGATAGTGAATTTGAATGGTTGGGTCCATTGGTGTAAATGGAAAGTGGTAGTTCAGTCATGAGAAATGAAATCATGTAAACTAAAGTAAAGGGATTTGAGGCATTAGATGCATTGGCTAAGTTGAGAACTACGGTTTTCAATGTTGTGCATATTCTGCATAGATAAAGGGATTTCTCTTAACCTTGACCTTACGATATTTGGTAACTGTGTTGTTACTATCATTATGTTTATGTTTATATATGCATATATGTATGTATGTATGTATGTATATGTTGACTAACAGGGTCATAAGGATTTTCTTTTGCTAGTTTTCATATATATATATATATATATATATATATATATGTATATGTATATGTATATGTATATGTATATGTATATGTATATGTATATGTATATGTATATGTATATGTATATGTATATGTATATGTATATGTATATGTATATGTATATGTATATGTATGTATATATGTACATGTATATGTCTGTGTGTGTGTGTGTGTGTATACATACATACATACATATATATATATATACATATACATATACATACATATATATATATACATATACATATACATATACATATACATATACATATACATATACATATACATATACATATATATATATATATATATATATATATATATATATCCAGTTGTATGATAGGGTCGTTAGGGATCATGATTAATTTATGCTGATTTGTATATGTATATATGTATGTATGTATGTCGTTGTATGACAGGGTTGTTAGTGATCATTATTGTGGAGGAGTGATTTCTTATGCGAGCGAATGGCATGAAGAGGTTCTTGTTAGGTGTGTAGCCTAATTATCTTATTTATTTAGAGGTATCATTGCATTGGACCCCAGTTCCTAATGGGACGAAAATGTCATCCTTAGTTTACTCGTCATTACCTCCCTAATAGGGGTTCGGGGGTAGCACCCCCAAAGATAAGAATAAGTGTAAAATTTCCTTGTAAAATATTGTAATTGTGTAGTCAATATGGGTTTTTCATTAGGCAGAAAATCTAAAGGTGGAAGTTATGTTCAATTTAGGGGGTTTTTCCCTAGAAGGAAACCCATCAGTTTATATGAGGGAATTGTATTGCGGCTGTGTATTACATGTGTGTTCTAAGCGAGAAAGAGAGAGGGGGATTGTGTGAGAGAGAAGAGGAAATTACAATGGATTTGTTGTAGGTTATGTCTCTTCATTTTCCTGGATAATATAAAAGAAAGGATTGGTTTTTATTTCCGTGAACGTAGCCCAAATTGGGTGAACCACGTATTTCTGTGTATCTCTTATTTTATATTTTTTTTGTGTTTTTATGTTCGCATATTTTTTATGTGTTTCATTGATCTGTAATATATAATTTTCTAAAAAATTATTGGCTTGAGGAATCAAGTGGGAAGAATAACCCTGACAAATCTACAAGTTCGTATCATGTGGGTATGAATTTATATTATGTGATTATAGTTTGTATATGTCTATGTTATGGCAGGTAATTTTGAGGGATACATCAGTGGAATGAAAGAAGTGTGATATGTGATAGGCTGAAGCATTCATGAATAGTGGAGAGACACTAGCATTCATGGTAGAGTTAGTGTGTGGTCTCTAGATGTTTAGTACTATTGTTTTATATATGTTTTACATGTTGCACCTGTGATGTTGGTTGCATACCGTGTTGTGTATATATGTTGTTGTGTGTATATTGCATATGCAGTGCTGGGTATAGATGGTGCTATGTACATGTTGGATATGAAGTGTTGTGTACATATTTTATTGTGCGGATGTTGGATATGCAGTGTTTTGTGCATATGGTGTTGTGCGCATATTGGATGTGTAGTGTTGTGTACATACAGTGCTATGTACATGTTGTATATGTAGTTTTGTGTACATATATAGAGTGTTGTGTGGATGTTGTACATATGGTGTTGTGTGCATGATTGTACATGTGGTGTTGTGTGCATGTGGTGTTGTGCACATGTGGTGGTGTGTACATGTCCTGCATATGGTGCTATGTACATTTCATGCTATGTACACGTTGTGCAGGTGGTGTGGTGTACATATGGAAATGTGTAAACGTTGTGTAGGTGGTGGAGTATACATGTGGTACGTTGTACATGTTGTGTAGGTGGTGCTTTGTATAGCTTGTACTGTGTACATGTTGTTCATGCGGTACTAGTGTTCATGTGGTATTGTATGCATGTCGTACATGTTGTTTTTTGTACATGCAGTAGTACTTACATGCATTATGTATTTGTGGCATCGTGACATGTGTATTCATTGTGTTGTACCATGTGTATGTATATGTATATGTATATGTATTATGTCGTATATCGGGTGTAGGTGTATGTATTTTGTTGTATTATACATCGAGTGTAGGTGTATGTGTTGTGTCGTACACTGGATGTAGGTGTATGTGTTGTATGTCAGGTGTAGGTGTATGTGTGGTGTGGTGTTGTATGTCATGTGTACATGTATGTGTTGTGATGTACAATGTGTGTATGTTTACGTGATTAAAGAGAAGCAAATGCATAGGGTGCTTTCCGGGTGTGGCAACTGATCTGGTGTGTGTACATAATGGACAAAGTTAGCAGAAAGGGTCGATTAAAGGATAGATATCAATATTTTATGTTAGATTTATTATGCATGTATCTATGATTCTTACTTATGATGATTACATGTGATTTATGGTTATGGTTTATGATGATTGCATGTGATTCTTGATTTTGACCTATGATGGTTGTGTTTTGAGCTAACTAGATGTGATATGTTTATACATGATGATTTAATCAAACAACTAATTTGACTTGTTGTGATAGGAATTGAAAAAGAATACAGGTGTTCCTTATTAACGAGCCACTAATGAGGTTTGATTTTATTTTATTTCAATTTATTTTGAATCTAATGGAAACTATGTGCTTGGTAGAGGAAAGCATGCAATTCCCAGTTTCAGATGGTTGAAACCGACTGCAAGAAGTAGTAGCAGGAGAAAAAATAAATTGAAACGGGTAGAAATATGTTGGTAAAGCACTCTAGGAGCAGGGTCATTGTGGTACACTGGTACCCAATAGTGTCCATTGATTTCCATGAGCATGCTATGACCAGTATGATGGTTTTGAGGCAGGGATATGCCTTGATTTTTTGACCTTCCCATGCGATGAATCCTTTCCAGGAAGGGGTCACTCGAGGGACTATGTAGTAGTGAAGGGGATGGCCACAAAACTTCTAATGTGTGACTGCACGGAAGAGGGTGAACAGAATTCCCAAGGGGCTGTGTAGTAGAGAAGGGAAGTTTGGGGATGGATTTGTTTTGGCAATTATCATTTCAATATGGAATCAAATTCACATTGGGAGTGTGCTTTGGAACAATGAGTCGATAACTATTCATTGAGACGAAAAGTGGAGCAGGTTTGTAGAGCTAAACATTGGATGCAGCTTTGACTTTGGCGGTGGATTCTGGACTTCCTCGGAAGGAGGTGAATCTCGGTATTACTTTGAGGGTGGAAGTGTGAGCCTCTGGATTCCTTTTTTGTTGATACGAGCATTGTATCCTTCTATTTGTTGGTTGAGAAAATGTTCATATGTACATATGTGTATATTATTGTAAATATTGTATAGAGATGGATTTATAAATATCCCTGTATAGTATGATTATTTGTTGGTTGATGAAAATGTGTATGTGTATATGTGTTTCTATTGTAAATATCACAATGAGTTGTTTTATAAAGCTCCAGTAAATGGTATGATTGTCTTTTTTTCAGCAGTGGTCATTGTATATACTACAACAAGCCATGTTATAAAGCTCCATAGGAAATATGTGTTATTTTTAGTGTTTTTTTGGTTTATAGGTGGAAATGAACACCGAGGACGGTGTTCCCCCAAGGGGAAGGGTTCTGTAACAACCCTAGTAAAAAATCCATGTAAAAAGAAAATATAAGAGTCAAGACCAAGGTCATGAGCCATGTATCCCAAGTAGAATGGTGGGAAAAAAATCATAGTGGGTGTTCATTTGGTTTATTATGGCTAAAGGAAATTGGCAAAGGAAATGGTAAAGGCTTTGGAAAGGAAAAGTGGATTTTATTGGCATTTATTTATGAAAATGGAAAATAGGATAAAATAAAGGTGAAAGGTCACATGTTGCATGTGAGAATGAAATGAAGGAAAATAATGGAAAATGAAGAAATTAGAGGCTTCATTGATAAAAAGGCTTCATAGGATTAGTTGGTAACCTTTTTTTATATTTATCTTGGAGTTCTCTCTATTCTCTCTCTCTCATACTCTTGGACACTTAGATTTTTCTTGGAGAACCCTTGGAGAAGTGTGGCCTACCTGGAATTTGGAGAAAGAAGGCAAAGGAAAAGTAGGAAAGCACAATAGCACATCGGGATCAGCAGTTACAGTGGGTTTTTCTTGCTTGTATCGAGTTGCATGTATGATTTCCTTCATATTTTTGGCATGCATGGCACATGCATTTGGTTTCATGGTTATGATCTATCATCGTCATGGAGGATTTCCTGGATTGACAGTTGTTTTTCCTATCCTTTCCATTTACAGGATAGCCAAGATGTTGTGGGTTTCTTCCTTTCTTTTTGTTTGGTTCTCATGTTCCTTTTGATATGAGTTTAGTTATTATTTCTTGGAGCCTTGGTTGGAAAAATGCTCTGGAAGCCTTGTAACAACTTGGGTTGAGTTACTAGTCATAGTGCCTTGGCTAGAAAGACACTCTGAAAGCCGTGTAACAACTTGGGTTGAGTTACTATTCTTATAGCCTTGGTTGGAAAAATGCTCTGGAGCCCTTGGTGGGTTGAGTTACTAGTCCTAGAGCCTTGGTTGGACAAACGCTCTAGAGCCCGGTGGCAGTTGTAGGTTGAGTTACTAGTCCTGGAGACTTGGTTGGGCAAATGTTCTGGAGCCCGACGATAGTTGTGGGTTGAGTTACTAGTCCTAGAAGTCAGGTTGGAACAAATGCTCTTGAGCCTTGGAAAAATTATATGGAGATTGATATGGTGATGGTTAGTGATGTCCGACCGTGAGGTGGAATCACTGGTTTAGGATTGAGGTGGTTTGGCCTATGGAAGCCCTGGTTTTCTTTTGTTTAATGTGCTTCATAAGATACCACATTCAAGCGTGGAATATGGCATGGGGATGACTGGCTAAAAGAAATATTTGGTTTAGCCTAGTTTATGGTCGGGTGGTACGTGGAAGTCTCATACATGGCCACATTTTTCATATGTTAATAAGAGCCTCTTTCCTCTCGTATTGACGAGTAAATATACATGATTATATGTGGTTTTTATGGTTGTTATATCCTTGCTATTTATGTTGGTTAGATATTGGTTAAGAGCACATTTTATGACCATGATAATGTATGGTTCTCATCATGTTTTGATCTATAAATCAATCAAAAATGAATATATGACCTAATATATGATAATGCAGCTAATGTGAAAAGGCATTAATGCTTCTTAGTGATTCTCAAATAAGTATGAGACCCCCTATGCTCATATCTATTTTTATTAGATATAGATTACATATTTGTGATATGTTCGATGAAATTATTTTCATGGTTGGGCTTGGTTAGGTCAATTCCTTGATTAATTTTTGTGTTAGAGGCTTTGTCTCAGTATCATTCATTGTCTCAAAAATTATCATCAAGTTATGGGCAGTGGTTGGAGACTAGCCCTAAAAAAGTGCCTTAAATATTGCAGTCTCTAGCACAGAACCCGCTGAAAAAGACTTCATTCTTTCCCTTGAAGGCATTTTGGGAGTGAATATGGGGTTTCAGTTGCATGCATGTCTTGTTATGGGAGCAACTAGGGTTTTTTCAGTGAAAAGGAAATTTGACTCTGGGCTTGGGCACTTGGAGTGGTAGATTAGCTCCTGAGGGGGGTCTGTAAAGTGTTGGTTCGTCGATTCCACTTCCTTAACGCCACTTAGGGAGTTGAATGATATCATAGTAACTCTTCATCACATGTTTATCCCGGTTGGTTAGTTACTTGGGTAGATGTGGGAGGAGGATGTTACATTTCTCTTAATAATCAAAGCTTGTTGAGTCGAGACACTTTCATGCATATATCGTAAATATTATATGACTATTATTTAAATGTTTGGGTTGTACATTTTGGTTATCGTGTACTAAAGAAATTGAACTATTTCGTTGGTTGTTCAACAATTCCTTGTATGTATATGCTAGTGTGTATTGATTAGATAAGTATTGTTATTCTTCTCTTAAACACTCACTTTTCTCCCCTTTCGTGTAATAACCTTGATACATTTTAGAATTGAAAATTTCAAAAGACACACTCACTTGTTCCCTCAAAATTGCATGTTCATTTCTGTCTTGTGCTAACCATCGTAACCAAGGAAAAACTTTAAGAATCATGGCAACCAATGCTTGATTCCAGAAGCACTCCTATAACAAACGGTGTGAAGTCTAATTTGGACTTTTCATTGGGGAAGCCCCCATGCATGTTGGCAGGTTCCACCATGGTGAACACAACGTAGGAATTTCAAGCACTATAAGGACTCCACTCTTAGATTTGAATTCTTGTATGTAACAACACATTCTGAATGAATAAAAATATTTGAAATCCATTCTAATTTCTTGTGGGTAGGTCTAGAATTACTCTTTGTTTATGCTTTGTGATTTATTTTTTGAATTAGTTTAATACAATAGTCAAATTTGAATGGTTCAGGACGTGCACTTTGTAACAATAATTTTGGTTCTCTAGTGTGTTATGAAAGCTACAGAACCCAAATAGCTTCATTAGTGGTTCTTATGTTGCTTAAGAGTTAGTGGTTCCCTCAAGCAACAACTAATGCCTATCAATATTCACTAGTTGCTAAGTTATTTTTTGTTCATGATTCTTATGCCACTTAAGAGTTCACAGTTTCCTAAGCAATAATTAACACTTATTAGCATTCATTAGCTATTACTTAACAAATATATTACTATAAATTTATCTTTTATATATAATTATTATATGCAATATTAATGTTTATAGACTAATACAATTATAAAAACAAAATACTATTCATGCATTAATTCACACACATGTCTCACTATTTAAAAAAAAAACTCTTGCCGTATTGAAAAATTTTAACTTAAACTTCAAAATATTAATAAAATTTTTTATTTTTTTCATTAATAAAAACATGTATCACAATTTAAATACCTAATTATTTGTAAATATAGTTAGATTTATTTTTTAATTATTAAAAAAAAATCATTTTAAGAGTGAAATAAATAATTAAATATTGTGCCTAATATGACAAATAATTGAAATTTTATACATTATTACATAATATAATAAATATAATTACTTTTATATTTAATCAAATTTATAAAAATAAAAATTGAAATTTTAAATGTAATTGTTATTAATTAAAATTTTAAATATTATTATTAATTTTTAATGCTATAAAAATATTTATATGATAAATAATAATAAAAACATAATATTTTTTTATTTGATCATTTTTTATTTTTTATTTAATATATATATATATATATATATATATATATATATATAGTTACTTTTGCCATATTAATGGAGGATATAATATCCCTCTCATAAAATTAAGTTTGGAAATTTATTATAAAATGAGTCCTATTATTCCTATAATCGACGGCCTTTTTTATTTTAATGTCGAAAGACAAAATTAACACAGTACACATTTATCTTGATATCATTCCTATCATAGGAAGTGGATGGTCTTAAAATGTTAAAATTTTTTAACAAAGTACACATTTGATGGAAGGTCCACCCATATAGTGTTATTTTGCTCCCAGTTGAAAAATTCCAAGTCAACAAAAATTTTTTGTGAACATAGATATTTTGTCATTGAATTTCCTCATTTGCAGCTTATAACATTCCAAGAGAACAATATTGTGTCATCATCTTGTGACATCAAAAATTCTAATGAGAGTGAAATAATTGAGGAATCTCTCATTTGATAAAAGTAATTTCTTTTCTTTTTTAAGTTTATCTTTACACTAACAACTATTAACAACTATGAAAAAATAAAAATACCAAATAAAAAAGCAAGAAGAATAGTATCAAACTTGTTTATACTTTCTTATCCAAAAAAATTTCTACGTCATCATCTTCCCAAACATTTTGTATAGTATCATTTTCCTAAATATTCTCAGCTTCCTCTCCCATGACTTAGAGGTTGCAACTATTGAAGTTTGTGAATAATGATTGAATACTTAAAGAGACCACGAAATTGCCAATCAAACAAGTTTCAAAATGAGAATCTTCTGCTGGGGAAGGTGAGCTAGCAAGGGCTTCTCGACAATGGCATTGGAATAGGGTTTGTTAGCAGGCCCTTACAGCAACTTCGGCGGGGGCAAGCGAGGGCAGAAGGGCTCTGGCCATTAACGATGACAACTACGTCTAGGGGGGAGAGATTTCCTCCTATAGGAATGTCACATCAGGGGACAATAGTGGTAAGTACTCAGGGCAGTCTTGGGGAGCGGGCCCTAATGTTGTGCTGGTTTTGGGGGCACAATGACAGGCGAAACAAAGGGGACAATGTCTGCCTAGAGCCTCCAAAAAACCTCGTTTTATAATTTCTGCAAATAAATTAGACCATTATAGAGGATATATGAAAGATCATGCTCTTATTTGTAAGTTTATAGGAATCTGGACCATAGAGAAAGATTTACTGAAATGAATTCACATTAAGTGGCAGCCATAAGGACATACTGACGTCAAGTTTGGTGCGAGGGTTTTTTACAGTTATCTTTACTAATTTGTTAGACAAGGAGAGGGTTTTTGAAGGGGGGTCATATTTTTACTATAATGCAGGCCTGTTTCTAAGGCATTGGGAAGAATGCTATAATTTGGATCAGGAGAAATTCCATTCGGCCCCTGTGTGGGTCTATCTGTTCGCCTTACCGATGGATTTTTGGGACCTAGAAATCTTGGAAGGCATTGGAAACTCGTTAGGTAGATTTTTCAAGATTGTAGAAACCACAGCAAGAGGAAGGTACACGTTGTTTTCTCGTATATGTGTTTATATGAACATCACGGAGCCTCTTCCTGAGTCAATTGAACTAGAATATGCAGGGGAAGTTTGGCAACAACTGATAGATTATGAACATATCCCGTTTTAGTGCAAAAGATTCCATGAGTATGGTAATTTGTTTAAAATGTGCCCTCTTAATAGCCCAGAACAACCAGTAAAGAATCAAGCTATAGAAGGTGAAGGAGACAAGGAAGAAAGGTTTCGAACATTTACAAGTAAAATAAAGCAAGGTAGACAGCAAGGAAACAATCAAAACGAGCAAAAACCTCAAAGGAAAAACCAAAACAATTATGAATTTTTACAAGAACAAGAAGAGGGGGGAAAATATGGAGACCCAATGAATGAGGAGAACCTGGTAACAATTCTTGTAAAGCTGGCAAAGGCCAAGAGAAAAGCTCCCTTAGAAGGCCCAAATCAAGAATATCAACAGCATATCCGGGAGCAGGCAGAAATGGAGATAGATATAACTAAGGATGATCCTAGTAAAGAGGAACTTGTCATGAAACAACTACTGCAAGAATGGAAAAATTTGGATGATAGATTCATCCCTGATGATCAAAAAGTACTATACAAGGAAACGTTTGAGAAATATCTAACTACACAGGCCAGAAGAGAAGTGGAATTAGCTAGCGAGACACCTATACAGCAAAAAACTAGTAAAGATGCACCTTTGAAGTCGAAAACAGGTAAAAAAAGGTAGGAAGACACTGCAAGAATTTATCCAAACAGTTGGCGAAATGTTGGTTAACTCTGGACATATAATATCGCTCTCAACGGTATTCTAGAAATTAAATAAAATTCCTTAATGATAGTTATCTCTTAGAATATAAGGGGCCTTAATAGCAAAGGAAAACAAAGATATCTGCAAGATAGGTTGACGAAAGAAAAACCACAATTGGTTCTTCTTCAGGATACAAAAGTGTCTGGGGAACGCCTGGAAGACATAGTAAGAAAAATTAAACCAAGGTATGAAGTCATGGCAATAGATGTGATAAGGAGCGCGAGAGGTATTGCAATCTAATGTAATCTGGTAGAAGTGTTGGCAGAAGGTTGGATAGGTTTGCCTCAGATTCTAACAGGCGGATTTAGATTAATAGGAACCAAATAATGCTTCTCAGTATCATATGTTTACGGCCCTACCATTCCAGGAGATAAACAAGCTTTCTTTACAAGTTTTAGAAGTCTAAAAATATTAAATCAGGATCAATACTAGGTGTTCGGAGGGGATTTTAATATGGTGATTACTGCGGATGAAATAAAAGGGGGAACAGGTAGGTTTAATCAGGAGATGGAATAGTTTAGTGATCTCATAAAAGATCTATGATTGGTAGATATTCCGATTGTCAATGGAAAATTCACGTGGAATAATAGAAGGGGGGGAATACATCAAGTTGCCTCACGTCTTGACCGGTTCTTAGTCTCAGAAGAATTTTTAGTTCTGGATGTCTTCTATGAGGGATATATCCTACCTTCTATGGGGTCAGACCATTGGCCAATTCGTTTGGAGATAGATATGAAACAGCAGTAAAAGAAGCAACCGTTCAGATTTGAAAGCTTCTGGCTCAGAGATCCTTCATTCATGAATAAATTTCGTAGCTGGTGGGAGGAGAGTAGTCTTAGAGGAAGGACCCACATGCATATGTTTCAATTGAAATTAAAGGATATCAAGCAAAAAATTCGAAAATGGAACAAAACTGAATTTAGTAATATTCATAAGGAGAAGGGAAAACTCCAAGGGCATATGCAACAAATCCAACAACAAATGATTTTAATGGGGAGATCTTCTGACTTGATAAAAGAGGAAGGGCTACTATCAATAAGATTGAAGAGCGTAGAATCCAGGAAGAGATACTATGGAAGTAGAAATCCATAATACAATGGCTTCGAGAAGGGGAAAAGAACTCTAGTTTCTTCCATAAAGCAATGATACAACGATGCCAACATAATCAGATCTTCTCTCTCAAATACTCAGAAGGGAATCATTTGACAGAACATCAAGATATGGAAAAGGAGCTGGTAAATCATTTTAAGGAAATTCTAACACAACCAAATCCGAACAGGTTGGAGGAAACTAATCGGATAAAGCAATATATACCAGCAATAGTCAACAGAGACCAGAACCTTGCCCTCCTCAGAGAAATAGCAATGGAAGAGGTGGAAGATATAGTGAAAGAACTGCCTAAGAATAAAGCACCTGGTCCTGATGGATTTATGGTTGAATTCTACCAATCCTCTTGGCACTTCATGGGAAAGGACATTGTGGAACTGGTGGATGAATCCAGAAGAACTCGTCAAGTATTTCCTGGCCTGAATTCTACCTTTCTTAATCTGATTCTGAAACAAGATAAGTGTGACACTCCTTCCGAGTTTTGTCCTATTTCTTTATGTAATGTTATTTATAAAATTTTGTCTACCGTAATGGTTAATAGACTCAAACCTATTCTACCTGCCCTAATCTCTCCAGAGAAAACAGGGTTTGTTAAAGGTAGAAAAATCCTTGACGGGATTGTCACTGCTTAGGAAGCAATTCATTCCCTTCGCTCTCTCAAATCTAAAGGAATGCTTATCAGGCTTGATCTAGCTAAAGCCTATGACCGCCTTAACTGGAAGTATTTGCAGCAAATTTTACTAGTATTTGGATTCGATGAAAGATGGGTTCAATGGATTCTATCTTTCATTCCCACTCCTTATTTTTCTATCCTTGTAAATGGGACTCGCTCCATCTCTTTTAATGTTTCTCGTGGTCTTAGACAGGGAGATCCTATGTCCCCCTTCCTGTTCATCTTAGATGCTAAAGGGTTGGGAAGGTTTATTAAGCAAAAGGTTAGAGACGGAGCACTAAAAAGCTCGAAGCTCTGGGGACCTAATCTTACTTTGTCTCATCAACAATTTGTTGATGACATAATGTTGCTCTGTCAAGCCACCCTTTTGGAATGTAAAGATATCCTGGAAATATTGAATCTCTTTATGGAAGCTTATGGCACTCTAATCAATAATGACAAATCAAATATTTTTTTCTTTAACACTACCCCCCAATCCAAAAGGTTCCTTGCTCAGACCTTAGGGTTTACCTTGGGGACTCTTCCAACGAAGTATCTTTGAATGCCCTTATCTGAAAACTCCCTTAAAACTAGTGGCTGGAAAACCCTTATAACTCATATTCATAAACGGGTGATGAATTGGTCCTTTAGGGCATTAAATACTCCTAGTTGAGTAATCCTTTTGAGATCTGCCCTTCAAGCTATTCCTATATATCAGTTTTCTGGCATGGTAGCCCCTAAGAAAACATGTGCTGACATGATGAGTATGTTTAAGAAATTTCTCTGGAAAGGGGATCAAGAGAAGAGGAAATGGGCACTTCTATCTTGGGTGAAACTCACTCTTCCTAAAAGCAAAGGAGGTTTAGGTCTCCATGATCCGTTTACTCTTTATTAAGTAATGGGGGAAAAATTGTGGTGGTGATGGTTGCAAGGAGGCTCGGCTCTATGGGAATGCATATGGGAAAGGAAATATGATATGCCTCAGACATCAAGAGAATGTATTTACTGGCCCAATATACAAAGAGGATCAAGTATTTTGAACCTTTTAGTGGCTAACAGAGATCTGGTTAGGGTTCACAGCTTTTAGGAGATTAGAGAGGGGAATGTTGCCAAATTTTGGGAAGACTCCTGGCAATAGAGGGAAAAACTATTTACAAGACTGGATCTAGCAGAAATCTTTATGTTTGCTCGACACCCTCGAATCAAGGAAGTGAGAAATTATTGCGATGATCAGAATGATCAGTTCTAGAGGAGATGGAATAAAAAATAGCAATGGCAAGAAGCTCTGAATACGCGGCAATGGAGAAACTTTGATAAAGAGCTTCCAACAAGGAAAATACCTATCCAGATAGGAAATGACATACTACGGTGGGGTTACAGCCCGAAAGGCATGTTCACACTAAAAGAAGTGTACCAGCTACAAGCAAATAATGTTGAAATGTCGGAGAATCGAATGTGGAAGAAAATCTGGTCCCTTAAACACTGGCCGAAAATAGAACATTTCTTATGGCTTTTAGGCCATGGATGAATCCTTACTTGGAACTAGTTAAAGAGGCGAGGAATGCATGGTCCGTCCTAGTGTGTGATGTGTGCTGAACATGAGGAAACCCTTGAACACCTGCTCAATACATGTCAAGTAGTAGATCAAATGTGGACAAATCTTAATAACCTATTCCAACAATCAGATTGAAATATTCAAATCTTGCGTCAAACAATTGAAAATTGGAGAAATGGAGGGTATCAAAGTCCAGTGGTGAACAAAGCATGGACCTTAGCGGTGGGATTTTTACTATGGTCCCAGTGGAAAGAGAGGAACAAAAGAATCTTTCAAAATGTAAAGACGAAAAAACCAGAAATATGGAATATCATTTTAAAAGGAATAAGAAAAACCATCTTATCTGAAAAATGGGCGCATGAGGATTGGATAGCTCAGGGCTTGGAAGCTCGAATTCTTCAACAGTTAAATCTAAAGGAAGAAATGCTTGCACCATCTTCCTGGAAACAAAGGGAAGAAGGATATGCAATAAGAGATGTTTTTACTTGGCCCCAGCCAAGATTCATCAAACTTAACTATGATGGGGCTTCAAAAGGAAACCCGGGACAAGCAGGAGCTGGAGGCATATTTAGAGATTGTTCTAAGACAGTCTTAAGGATTTTCGCCATTGATCTTGGATATGCTACTAATAATGAAGCCGAACTTACAACAGTGAAACTAGGCCTTGAAATTGTGCGTCAAGAACAGTATAATAGAATAGAAATTGAGGGAGATTCTTCTATGGTCACTGGAATATTAAGAAAGCTTCAACAGGGTGCTAATTGGGAACATATTAGCAAAAGTTGGAGAAATGCAAGGTTAGTACAGGAAATTAAACATATAATGGGAGAAATCGACTATATCGTTCCTTATCATGTTAGAAGAGCAGATAATAAAGCGATAGATTTCTTGGAAAATTGGGCCTGCAACAATGCAGATCAGCTCCTAGATCAACCATGGAGGTAGGAAATGGAACCTGAAATGAATGAACTCTATGGAATAGTGCAACAGGATGGTAACCATGTAGGTCAGGACCAAAATAACCCCCGATCGGGGTGGCTAGCGGTAAGGAGTGGGTCGAGAGGACATGGTGGCGAAAGGGGAGCGTTGCATGGAGAGGCCGGTCGGCAATGCCGCCACCACATGCAAAGTGTGGTAGAAAATGGCTAGCGGGGTAATGGACAGGACATTTCCCAAGTGAGATAATAATTATGGCATTTAAAGCGTATGGAAAAAGCTGGAAAAGCCAGCGAGGATGTCAGTTTTTCATCGGGGTAAGGGTCGGAGGAATGTCTCCAGGCAAATAAAGAATGACGACATGGTAACCTTTCTCATAACTTGGTTTTGTTGTGAAGAAGTCGGCTCCTCCTACGCGCCCTCTAGAAGTCATTGTCGTAGAAGCTGGTGGACTGCATGGGTGTCTCGGTATGTATTAAAATTCCACCTTGCTGTGAAAACGAAGTTGGTAACGGAATTTTGAAGCATGCAGATTAAAATTTTAGTGTTTCTAGATTTTCTTTATAAAGGTTTTGCCAAGATTTGTGAAGTCGGTAACATTAGTAGTTTGAGTAAAGCTAGTGGTCGTAGTTGCCAGAATACTGTAAGGTCAGAGTTGTTAACATTTGATATTCCTCATCCTCTTCGTATTAGGACCCTTGATGAAAATATCTGTGGGTCTGCTCCAAAAATTGTTTGCATGCAGTTCAATAATGTGATTGTTTGGGAGGGTGGTGTCTGGAAGGGTAGAGTAGCGCTCTCTGTTGTGGGCTCTGTGCATGTTCATAGGTTGCCGAACAGGGTCGTCAGTGGTTTCGGTTCCTGGGATATACTAGTTCCTTGGGTTTACAAAATTTGGGTTCTCGGTAGGGTGGGTATTTGTCTATTTTGTTATGGGCTTGGGTTTTCTTCTTTTGATTTAATGCCTCTACTGTGGGTTGGGATTGTTGGAGTCATTAATAGAAAGGCTAAGAGGCAAAGCTGGATAGGTAGTGTACTAATGAAGGGGCAAGGTGCTTCTGTCTACTCTCCCTCTAATGCTTTACCCAACTACTGTATTTTCAGTTGCCTGATATGTAATTGTCTATCATTTTGCTACTCCAGGAATGTTTGTTTTATGTCCTGTTAAGATGGTAAAGAAAACTAGATGAAGAAAGCCTAAAGGAGACAAAGTCAAAGAATCTATCTCAGCCCCGCCAGCAAAGAGAGGTCGGAAATCAACCAAAGAGCTCATGGAGCCCCTAATTCAGACCTTTGCAGAAGACATCCCTAGTTCTGTAAAATCACGTATTTATGGATGGGAAACAGAAGTTATCAATAAAATGGAGGAAGAGGATGAATTGGCAGTGGAAGTATTGCAGAATATGATTGAAGATCTGGGGCATACTCGTGGGAAAATCTCATTGTTTCAACACTCAATTAGAACATGTTGGTAAAATGCTCGCTGGCAAAAGTTATTATGGCTTGGGAGGAAACATGAGAACCAAAGTTAGCCTCTACCTTGGCAGATATCAATAGAAACATTCAAGAAATTCCTCCGTCAATTGCATCAATATGCTAGGCTTGGCAGAATGGAGAAAGATATAAAAGCCATGCAACAGGTTGAAATACCAGGATCCAGTGTCAAAGATCCCACCCCAGTGGAGTCAGATGATTAATAGATCTAATAGTTTTACTTTTTTTAGCAGATAGCTTTATTTTGTTTTCAGTTACTATTATTTATCTATTCTGTAAATGATAATGTTAGCAAACTTTGATATCAGTTATCTGAAGACTCTGTTTAGGAGATTAAGGAAGTTTATGTTTTGGATGGCGTACAATGCACTCATATGACCAACAATGGTTTCCTTCGAGCAGGTTGAGGTCTAATTTTTGTATCTATTTTGCCCGATTTTTATATTAATAAAAAATGAAAAGGAACTACTAAACTTACAACAACAAAAAAAATGAGAATCTTCTGCCAAATTTTAAAATAATTGAAATTTTAAACGTAGCTACTGTTAGTTGGAGAAAATTTGAAAATCTCTGACAATCTTGTCTTTCATAAAATTAGATATGATAATTGAAATTTTAAGCATAGCTACTATTAGTTGAAATTTTAATGAAATCTAATTCCATCTAGGAAAAAAAAATGAAAATCTCCCACAATCCCATCCTACATAAAATTAGAATTAAAATCTAATTCCATCTAGAATCAAAAAAATTGAAAATCTCTCACAATCCTGCCCTTTATAAAATTAGATAATCCAATACACGTTGATGGATTCCTTTACTAACAGAGACTGGTTGGGTTTTACTGTTGACAGATGGACATATCATAACGAATTGGTTACTAAATAGCATTTGGTTATTAGATGGGCATATCTTAACCAATTGGTTACTAAATAAAATTTGGTTAAAGGGGCATATCCTAACCAATTGGTTAAGAATAGCATTTTGTTAAAATATAGGGAGCACAGTGCGGGAATGACTTCTCTTCCCGAGTGAACTAGGAGGTATTTATAGCTGAGGGCTTTGCAACTATTTGCCTGCAATGCTTTTTACCTAGAATTCATTGCCAGCATTGCTAGGCTCTCCATGTTGCCAAAGTTCTGAGAAACCCTTCATCCCTTTTACTTGCTAATGTCATCCATGGCAAGCTGCAGAGGATCACTCGTTATTACATTATGTCTTGCAGCACTGCAAGTGCTTTTTACTGAACCTGCCTTCTGTATCAGCACCATATCTGAAAGCCATGTGGGACGTAGCAGTAATTGGGCAAGCAATTACACGGAATTGAAGAACATTTCATCTCGGAAACTGAAGGGGATTCTTGCGAACTTTGGCAATGGCCGTGTAATCACAGTATCTAAGAACAACGGTCAAGGAGATTTCACTACGGTCCAGGCCGCTATCAATGCAGTGCCAGCGAATAATATGATCCATGTTACCATTAATGTCAAACCTGGAATTTATAAGTAAGTAATCACTGAAACCAAAAGTAGAATAGATTATTTGGAAGTGAGTTCCTTTCATCAAAGAAATCTAGGTTGAAATGAAAATATTTTAAAATTTACTTTTTTACTTTTATTTAAAAATTTATTTTTTTTAGTTAAAAATTAAATTTTTTATTTTTATTTGATATACCATCAGGGAGAAGGTGAATATTCCTGCAGACAAGCCATTCATAACTCTGGTGGGCACAGGGGCCAAAAACACCATTATCACTTGGAATGATAACGCCAAATCAAGCGGTGGAACAGTATACTCGGGAACGGTATCTGTGTATGCTTCAGATTTCGTAGCTAGATACATCACAATCGAGGTAGAATTTTTTAATTGCCCGGCAAAGTGATAGAGTAAATTATTTTTCAATTTATGTGGATTGTAGATTTGATGGTCAGGAGGGGATAAAAAATTAACTTCAAATTTGAGAATATTCTTAAAATTAAAATAAATTGAGCTTAAAAAAATGGAGTTATGCAGAATTCATATGGTCCTGGTGATATGACTTCGGATGGTCAAGCTGTGGCGTTGAGAATTTCGGGAGATCGTTGTGCGTTTTACGGTTGCAGAATTCTAGGATACCAGGACACCCTGTTAGACGAAAGTGGGAAGCATTACTTTCAAGACTGTTATATTGAAGGTGCTGTTGACTTCATATGCGGCAATGGAAAATCTCTTTATAAGGTAAATTAAAATATAAATAAAAAAAATAATGTTTTGATTTGATCTTTAAGATTTCTATGGTATTGAGTTTTATGTATGTTCAGAAGATTTACAGTTTGATGATTTTTTCTGTTTATGTTTAGGAATTTAAAGCTAAATTCATCTTTAATACAAAATGGTTAATATATTTTGATATGAAGATTTTCATAACAAAACAGTCTTTGCAAGAAAATTTTCACGATCAAGAACTAGTTTTTAACTTTGATAATGAATTTTTTTGGGAAACCATAATAATACACAATTTAATTTACCAGAAATTTTATCACTATCAAGTGTCAATATATTTTAGTCATCTAATATCAATATATTTTAATTGTTTTTATGTTATAAGCTGATAAATAACACTACTTTCTGGTTTCTTGATTCCAGAACTGTGAACTACATGCCATCCCTGAACAAATGGGTGCATTTACAGCTCAGAAGAGATCCTCTCCATCAGAGGACACAGGCTTCGTCTTTTTGCAATGCAAGTTAACAGGCAAGGGATTAATGTATCTGGGCAGGCCATGGGGACCTTACTCCACAGTCATTTTTGCTTACACTTACATGGATGACATTATGTCCCCAGAAGGATGGTTGGACTGGCCAGGCCAAGAAAGCAGTGAAAAGTAAATTATTTTTTATTTATTTTATTTGTGTATTAATTATCATTTTTTTAATATAGATTTTGGAATATTTTGAAATCATATTACACATATAATTAAAATACCATATTTGCATTTTATGGGTTTACTAGGTTTCATCTTGTACATTCAATATCACTTTATTTTTATCCAAATAAAATGAAAAAATAAAAAATCTTGCTACATAGTTCTAAATATTTGACGGCTGTCTATATACAGGACTGTGACTTATGTTGAATTCCATAATACTGGACCTGGAGGAAGAGAAAAAGGACGAGTTTCATGGTCTCAGGAAGTCAGTAGCCGTGACCAGATCGCACCGTATTTGAACATTAATTACATTGATGGTACTAATTGGGTTCGGTAGAAATCCTGGTCTATTTGGCACAGAGGACCGATTAGATTATAGCTTATAGGATAAGAATTCATGGTGGAGGGCATTCCTGCAATATGGTCGCTATTAGCAAAATAGAAAAAGTGCGAGTGAGCCTTATTGGGTAAACAAATTATATATTGTCCCTCGTTCATCTTGAAAATTTAATAATAAATTGTCTTTGATATTGCAACATTGTTTTGAGTTTTTCTCTAAGTTTTTGAGCATAGGAATAAAATCTTAAATCAAATTAAATAACTCACTCTTTTCTTTAGGTTCGATAGATCAAAGATTGGTCTCAGTGGACACGTTAACCACTATCATCATCATCATTTTAATTATTTAAATTAATGGAAAAATGAGATTTCAATTATTTAATTTTATAAGAAAATGAAATTTTTATTAATTATTATATATTGAGGCGTGAATGTTTTCATACTCAAATATATAGATACACGATTTCAAAAGTTCTAATCTATATTATATATTGTTTTTATTATTTAATTTGATATGGTTTAATTTTAAATGTTTAGAAGATATTTGACTTTGGACCTCCCAAAAGTATTTCGTTATATCACAATTAATTTTAGTTATAACTTAATTAATTTATTAAATATTAATTATTTTATAGTTGTATATTAAATTTTTCACTGTCTTTCATAGGTTTGTCTAATTCATAATAGATATTTCACAATTTTAATTTAATTATTAATAATTATTAAGTAGATGGTAGAGATTTAACTTCTATGAAATATGTCTAAATATACATAGTAATATTCATAGATTAAAGGTTAAGATTTATCTCTAAGTTAGTTTTACACTTTTAAGTACTTTATCTCAAATTAATTAAATACAAAGAGTGTTATAACAACACATGTAATATTAAGTATGTGGTATTGATAAGCCATGATATTGTAAAAAGAGATATTTACAGGTTAACAATTTGCATAGTAAAGTGGAGTGAATCTCTATGATTATAGTATATATGTATGTGTGTGTTTAATTAATATATTAATTCTTCTTATAATTAATAATAATAATAATTTTAAATAACGTTATAATTTGGTTAACTTTTTTTATTTTTTCAAGCTATACAATGTGAGATATATAATGAGAAAGTATTTTGATGTTTATTATGTATTGGTAAGTGTGTTTACCCACCATTTAATTTATTTAAATATATTAGTCATATTTTTTTTAAATAAATAAAAATATTGTATTTTTAATAAATAAAAATAATCTTAAAAATTAAATAAATTTTATTTTAATATTAAAATAATATAATATTAATTTTTATAATTATTTATAATTATATAATAAATATAAAATTTTGCTTCACAACAAAATATTTTTATATTTAATTTAAAATCACTTAATATTTTTAAAATAGATGAAAACAACACTTTACTTCTCATGAATAAAACAATCTAAAAAATTGAGTAAAAGGGTGTGAACTTCTAAGTTATTATTTTCATATGTAAAATTATGAAAGGCCATTGGTTCCAATTAAATTAAGTTTATAGTGAAAAGTAATCTAAAATATTTTTAGGTGTGAACTTCAAAGTTTTTATTTTTATATTTAGAGTTATGGAAAGCCATTTTATTTTAAAAATTAAAATTATTTATGAAATTTATAAAGTATATTATATTAAATAATAAAGTTTATTTAAATAAAAATATTATAAATATAATTTATAATTAATTTCTGGGGAATTTAAAACACTATTTCTCAATTCTTATATTACAATTGATTTTTATCATTTTTCATTATTTTTAACATGGAAAATAGATTTTCTCTTATAGATCATTCTCAAATCCAAAATAAATTTTTAAATCTTTTCATCTCTTCCCTAAATTATTTTCAAGAACCATATCAATATTTTCAAGAACCATATCAATAGGTTTCCAAAGTAAATGAAATAACATTAATATTCCGGCATTCTCCACTAACCTCTTTTAAAATATTACAAATAATTTCTATCAATTCTTACCATATTTTTTTTCATACAACCTTGTCACATCATTCTTTAACCAAAGAATGAATTTGTAAGTCTTCCCATCTCTTCCTTACGTTAGTTCAACAACCGCATCAATAAGTTTCCAAATGCCAACGAAGCAACGATAATATTCAGACACTTCTTCACTAACTTCTTTTAAATAAAAAAAATAAGAATAATGAAGATTTCACTCCAAGGTTTAGGTAACCTCCCATGTCTTTAGATTTCCATAAATGTTTCACGCCAATTTGAATGTCGATTTCCATAAATATTTAATATCAGTCTAAATGTCATTTAAAGTAAAAAAAATTGCATTTTAGGGAGGGTTTTAACATTATCCAAGGCATTATGAAATCAAATGGACTTTTCATATAGCATTGCTCTTATTCATAGCAATCATATTGTTTTCTTTATATCTCTAAGTTAAGATGGAGGTTAAGAGATGCCTTCAAAATTCGTTAGGAATGAATTCATAAATGTGTATTATTTTCCCTACTTTTTATTTGTGCTTTTTAATTAAAACTTTGTGAATATTTATGTTGATACATTTTACACCTATAATAAAAGGCACTTTGTGAATTTTTTGATATATTTACCATGTAATAAAGGGTTCTTTATAGTTTTATTATCAAAACTTTCAATCACCGTAAAGTTCATTTTTATAAAATTGATTTTCTTATTGTTTTAAAAAATACTAAGAAAATTGAAGATTACTCATTCATGCATTTTGAGAGTTTCATTGAAAAGCTAGGATATAGTTTTTTTTTTTTTAATTCTTTAACCCTTACTTCTCACTACAAAACCTACTTTTAGATACTTTTTGTGTGGGTCGATATTTAGAGCTAAGATTGAGGGCTTTGTTATCTTATTTTTAGTCTGGGTAATTCAAAATATACAAATTAATAATGGAATTTATAATATAAAATTGCTAATTAAATAACCAACATACCAAGTTGCTAGCTTTAACTGCCCAATTCTAAATTTACATCATATTCACAGTGACTACCCATATGTACTACTATTCTTGGTAAGTGTGTTCACTTAATTTTTTTCTTTTGGCTAATACAAACTAAAGAAAAGTATTTTACTAGATTAAATGAAAGATCTAACGCACTCTAATGGAATATCAGTATTTGACACTATTAAAACTTTGAGATGAGCCCAAGATATGTATGCTAAGAAGATTATTAGATATGTTGATAAAAAAAGTTTCTTGAAAGATCCTTAAGCTTTCAGTTACCCAAGAATCTTTATACAAAACATATTTCTTGAAGGGGCTTCCTCTAGAGACTATGTTAATCACCCCTACCATAATAAAAATTTAAGATTTATTTATGATTCAAAGCATTTGGAAGGCTTGGAAGGCCATTAATCCCTTTCTAGGTTGGAAGGAGGTAACTCTTCCAATGCATCTTTCATTCAATTCTCACTATCTTTTTTTTTTTTTTTGATACTCATTTCTACAAATGGAAATCCCCTAGATAAATTCCCTTGGTTCTCAAGCCATGGATTTTGTCAAAATGGACTTTTATGATGAATGATTTGGCAGATACTTAAAGTTGAGCTGAGATTCCTTTGAAATGCCCGTCTAGCCACTATGTTAACTAAATACACAAATGTTTTAACTGAAGTTGAATTTTCTTTTAACATGTGGAGTAGTCAAAATCTCAAGACAGCATTTAAGGGAACGCAACCCCCCCCCCCCCCCCCCCCCCACCACACCACCACCAAGGTAGGACTAGGCCTTAAATATTCACAATAATATGATACAACATTCACAAAAACATGAATGAATTTGAATATCATTAATTTCAGCACACCCATAAGTAAAGAAACACATATTGGGATATATGAAAATAATCATGGAATGCATTTGTACATAACTTTAAAAGATAATTGCATTAAAACTCGTAGGGATAAAAATATTTTCACACTTGCAACAAGTTAAGCTTATAACTCAAAGTAAAATTATCGCACTAGACAAGAATTCTCAGTAGTTCTTTGAGGAATCTTTAAAAAAAATTATAAATGTTTAACTAAGAGTTTATATTATCCAAGAAAAATAAAGGGAATTTTTCCATTTAATGATAGCGATGGTGCTTCCATAAACCATATAAATAAGAAAAATACCTAGAAGAAAAAAAATGCAATTAGGAATCGACATTGATACTTAGAAAAATCCAAATTTTAGAAGGTTGGATGATTATTAAGTGAGAAGTAAAGGTAGGGGGGCCAAAATAGAAAAGTTATGATGCTATAAAATAAGACTCCCCTTGTTGAATGCCTCCTCAAATAATGGATGCACGGTGAAAACCTAATCATTGTAATTATCCATGAGCCATTTTGAAGTCATTATATACCTTCTAGAGCATCTTTGAGCCATTTTTCGACATAATATCGTAATGGTGCAATAGTCACTTATTTATTTACTCGGAATTCAAATCATTCATCTTCAATCTCCTTCAAATCATAATCGTCTTGATGTACTATTTTTTATTAGCCTTTGTGTCTACTTAAAAAATGAATTAAGAATTTCTCGATATCTTCTTTGGGGAAATCAACAAGTTTGTTGAAGTTTTTATCACCAAAATCGTATCTGATTGGCTGTTGATCAGACAACTTCAGTGTAACTATTTCAAACCAATCTTTTGACTGAGGCTTAGCCTCCTCAGCCTGAGAGGGCTCTCTCAAGGATTAATGATATGGAATAATGATATAGATAGATGGCTAACTCTATGTTTTTTGGTTTTGTATGTTTACAGGTTGAAAAGATGGAGGCTTGCTACCATTGGGCTATGGAGTCAGTGACAAGGATAAAGATAACAATAGCTCTTCTTATAGAAACTCAGGCTTGTATATACTTCAATGAAAGAGTGACACATTCAGGAAAATCCAAATAACTTGAGTTTCAAAGGAATTCAGAGCATATGATATATGAATTCTGAGTAATGATACATCAAGGTATTGAAAAGGAAAGTATTAAAAGAGATTCATCAAATTTCATCACTTAAAGGGAGTCAAAGCATGAATAACCATCAATTTTGAGTAATAAGCATTTAAACATTTGAATAAAACCTTTCAAAGATAGGACTCAAAAACTCAACTCGCCATAGTTCAATACTTAAAGGAAGTCAGAGCATGTTCCTCCATGAATTCTGAGTAATAAGCATTTAGACTATGGAAGTAAAACATATTAAAGATAAGAGATAAAACTCATTCAAGTCTACTAAGAATCTCAGGTCCAAAAAAGTTCAATTGCTTCTGCATATATCAATCCCTTCAAAGCATTTACAAAAGTAGTCCTTTTCATATAACATTTTCCAACCATGAATACATCGAAGTCTTTACTACTAATAGGCATCTTGCCTTTACATCTAGTCTGCCAAGTGGCTAGACCATTAAATTTTATTACTGACACCAAATCTAACTACTAACTAGATCTTTAAACTAAAGCTGACACCTTTTCAAATCGGGAGTTAGAGTCCTACTATGACTCAAACACTTAATTATTACATTTAAACTAAAGTTATGTAAATATGCCTCGAAAGGAACCATGTCTTTGAGCCATGCTAGCCATCAACAAAACATTAATATCATAACTTCCTTTATGAAGTTACACTGCCTATTATTAAGGAGATGTCAGTTTAATGACTTGGCAACATGTGGACTGGTGTCTTCAAACTATACCCTTAACTGAATATCTTCACTAGGCAAATCACTGATCTAATACTCTTTGTCAACTCCCTGATATTCTTTGTCATTTTGATGGGGAACAGCTTTAAGTATTTGTTTACCTTTCTCCATCTTCCCAGAATTTACCATCAAAACTGACCTTGTTGTCAAAACTCTGTTTTGAGCTACTTTCGTAGCTAGTTTAGTAACACAAACAAAAAGATGATATGTGATACTCTTTTGCTTTGTTTTATTCATTTGAGGATGTTAAGTGGTAAAAAAAAATTAAACACGGCCTTCAAAACTCTTCCTCCTTATCATTTTGAGTACCTTAAAACCAAAAATAATTCTTCA
Organism: Pinus albicaulis; assembly: GCA_034641835.2. Classification (NCBI taxonomy): domain Eukaryota; kingdom Viridiplantae; phylum Streptophyta; class Pinopsida; order Pinales; family Pinaceae; genus Pinus; species Pinus albicaulis. Next base: position 592,962,203 of record CM076569.1, on the reverse strand, counting down.
GAAATTCCGCAGCAAAAACTGGGCTTCAAGCCTGGCACACGCTGCGAAATTGCCTAATTGCCCACAAAATTCACATAATTTGGATTTTCGACCTAGAAAAGGTCCATTGTTGTGTGAGATGATAGTATGAAGCTTGATAAGGAAAATTTGGTTAAAAATACCTCTTACCCTCCTCAAGAAGAAAACTTTTCACCTTCAGCCATTTCATCAACCAATAAAAATGACTTTGTTTTTCCTGAAAAATAAGGTTGCACTCATGAGCTTATATCTCTCGATACCTGATATTTGTTACAAAAATGGACGAGGTTTTTATAGATAACAATGTTTCTAATAACAACCTCTCTCGGTTTCTTTAAAATCATCTTCAGTTTTCCGGAATCGGCACTATAAAATCATGTATAAAACAGGAAAAATTCTGAATTCTAAAAATAGGTCCCAACGGAAACTTCGAATCTCCAAATTGGTAGCACCTGGGAGAAATTTGAAAGAGGTTGTTTTTCCTTGTTATGTTATTAGAAAAAACCTCCTTCATATTTTTGAAGATCATCTTCATTTTCCTGAAACTTCCTCTTAAAACAAACAGCTCAAACAGTCCCAGAAACACAAAAATCCCTTTGTAGCTTCTGGTAGAAAAACATGTAACCTGTCTGGATGAAAGCTTGTGTGAAGCTAAGGTCATCCATAATCAGTTAAAACTCCATAGGATCCTATCCAAACACATAGCCTCCTTTTTATGCTTTCCTCTTCATGGAAATTTTCTTTTATAACCTAAACTGCCCTCTTAAAAATGTGACAACTGTAAAAAACAATTTGGACAACAAGTTGTTATGGTAGAGGAGGCTAGCATGAAAAGGGATTTCTACGGGAGATGTAAATGACAACAAGGTGCTTTGGTAGCAGATTGCAAAAGAGGAAAACATAGTAAGAGGAATGAGGGATAATTTGAAAAGCGGAATGAGATGGCATTAGAAAAATGGTGGTTGATGTCAGAACATGTGTAACTTTTGAATGATGACCTTACTCTGGCAACATGTCCTTGAAACTCATAAATATTAACCATTCATCATTATGGAGAAAATCATTATATAGTGACACAGTTTTTGTAGCACATTTAATTTGACAAGTGTCAGTTTTTCTACGGAACTACTAGGTGTTTCCACAACGAATTCTGTTAATTTTGTACTAAATTTGCTATGGACTCAGATAAATTTTGATAGATGGCCAAATTTAGGATTTATGGTCACTTCAAAGTATCTACTCAAAACCTATTCTTTTGATGTGGCTTGGGCTTATTTTTAACATCCTAAGACAAAACTTAAAACCTAAGTTCATCATAAAATTTATCATTTCATGATGCTTTGCAACCTAATTAACTTAAAGACCAACTTGACAGATTTCAAGTTAAAATTTTGAAAATTTTTGGGTGATACAGTGGCTCCACTTGGGATAGTGTGTCCCTGTGGTGCACTAAGAACCAGTAGCTCTAGTGCTACTATCCATCCTTTAGTATAAAACTCTAAATTTTTGCCAAGCTCCTCTCAAGCTCTAATGGCCTTCACCTCGAGCTCAAGCTTGATGGTCACTGCAGAAGAACCAACTTCGTACCTACTGAAAAAATGCCCATTCACCTTTGAGCTTATTCACACACTCCTACCTACCTTATCAACTGCAACTCTCCACTTTAACTCAATCAACATGAAACTTCCAATGAAGCCAACCATTTATCCTATCTAACATTTGGACCTCTTGGCTGCATTTTAACCCAAAGTAGACATGATACTGTGATGACCAAGGTAACATGAGATGTAACTGATCTTCAAGATGAAAATATAACTGGAAATATGAACAGTAAATATTTTCCATATAGTCAGCTATAGGGTCAAAGAAGACATGATTAGTTTTATAATTCTCATAACATTCTGTAGCTTTGTACAAATCATCCATGTTTTGATCAACGACACAAGACTTCAGTTGTGTACTCTTAAACTATTGTTCAAATTGATTTTCAAAAACAATGTACTCTTCCTCAAACTCAAAAGAGATAGGAAGCAACACCTTTTCTTTGTGTTTTTCCATAGAAAGCTTTTGAAAATAATTATCGTGATCATGAAGACTATAGATTGAATTTGACCTTGTAAACCTTCAATGTCTTTCTCAATGTTCGCAACAACTTCATCCAAAAATTTAATCTTATCTTTTGTCTTGCACTCAAATGATTTTAGATAAGAGACAAGGACAAAGAAAAATTTGCATCTATTTCTTCATTAATATGATCCTCATTCCATTGTTTGAAACCTTGAATTGAAGGAGAGTTTTCCACTAACTATGTTCTATCTATCCATTCCTCCAAAAACATAAGCCAAAAGTCTGCAAATGAATTAATAGATCTAACAAGAAAACTTTCAATCCATTGTTTACATTTCCCTTGAAATGAATCATAGAACAACATAATGCAAACATCTTTATGTTTGAATCTAATAAGCTTAGTAAAATCATAGAAATCTGATATATGCTTCAAATTCAAACTCAGATTTTCTCCATTGAATTTTGGACCATTCCTTAAAAAATATGTATCCTTGGGAAAATGATTTCGGAAACCATGAATTCCTGAAAAATTTATACATGCATAACTTGAAACAAGAATGGTAGCATCTAAGTTCTTCATAAGTCCAATGGAATCACCATGAATCTATGAATTTTGAATTCTTCAACAATGGAGTCGCCAAGGTAGTTCTGCAGCCTTGAACAGATTCTAAGCTCCTGCTACCTTCAAGAGTTCAGCTTCATAATTTTCGGGAGATGTATATCTTCAGACTCCTGGTAGACACACCAAAATGTTGTCACCAAAATCGTATCTAATTGGATGTTGATCAGACAACTTCAGTGTAACTATTTCAAACCAATATTTTGACTGAGGCTTAGCCTCCTCAGCCTGAGAGGGCTCTCTCAAGGATTAATGATATGGAATAATGATATATATAGATGGCTAACTCAATGTTTTTTGGTTTTGTATGTTTACAGGTTGAAAATATGGAGGCGTGCTACCATTGGGCTATGGAGTCAGTGACAGGGATAAAGATAACAATAGCTCTTCTTATAGAAACTGAGGCTTGTATATACTTCAATGAAAGAGTGACATGTTCAGGAAAATTACAATAACTTGAGTTTCAAAGGAAGTCAGAGCATATGATATATGAATTCTGAGTAATGATACATCAAGGTATTGAAAAGGAAAGTATTAAAAGAGATTCATCAAATTTCAGCACTTAAAGGAAGTCAGAGCATGAATAACCATCAATTCTGAGTAATAATCATTTAAACATTTGAAGAAAACCTTTCAAAGATAGGACTCAAAACTCAATTCGTCATAGTTCAATACTTAAAGGAAGTCAGGGCATGTTCCTCCATGAATTCTGAGTAATAAGCATTAAGACTATGGAAGTAAAACATATTAAAGATAAGAGATAAAACTCATTGAAGTCTACTAAGAATCTTAGGTCCAAAAAAGTTCAATTGCTTCTGTATATATCAGTCCCTTCAAAGCATTTACAAAAGTAGTCCTTTTCATATAACATTTTCCAACCATGAATACATCAAAGTCTTTACTACTTATAGGCATCTTTCCTTTACATCTAGTCTACCAAGTGGCTAGACCATTAAATTTTATTACTGACACCAAATCTAACTACTAACTAGATCTTTAAACTAAAGCTGACGCCTTTTCGAATCAGGAGTTAGATTCCTACTATGACTCAAACACTTAATTATTACATTTAAACTAAAGTGATGTAAATCTTCCTCGAAAGGAACCATGTCTTTGAGCCATGCTAGCCATCAACAAAACATTAATATCATAACTACCTTCGTGAAGTTACACTGCCTATTATTAAGGAGATATCAGTTTGATGACTTAGCAACATGTGGACTGGTGTCTTCAAACTATACCCTTAACTGAATATCTTCACTTGGAAAATCACTGATTTGATACTCTTTGTCAACTCCTTGATATTCTTTGTCATTCTGATGGGGAGAAACTTTAATTATTTGTTTACCTTTCTCCATCTTCCCATAATTTACCATCAAAACTGACCTTACTGTCAAAACTCTGTTTTGAGCTACTTTCGTAGCTAGTTTAGTAACACAAACAAAAATATGATTTGTGATACTCTTTTGCTTTGTTTTATTCATTTGAGGATGTTAAGTAGTCAAAAAAAATTAAACACAGCCTTCAAAACTCTTCCTCCTTATCATTGTGGGTACCTTAAAACCAAAAAGAATTCTTCAAAAATTCCACAACAAAAACTGAGCATCAAGCCTGGCACACGCTACAAAATTGCCTAATTGCCCACAAACTTCATATAATTTGGATTTTTGTCCTAGAAAAGGTCCATTGCTGTGTGAGATGATAGTATGAATCTTGATAAGGAAAATTTGGTTAAAAATAACTCATACCCTCCTCAAGAAACAAAATTTTCACCTTCAGCCATTTCATCAACCAATAAAATTGACTCTATTTTTCCTGAAAAATAAGGCTGCACTCATGAGCTCCTATCTCTCGATCCCTGATAGTTGTTAAAAAAATGGAGGAGGTTTTTGTAGATAAGAATGTTTGTAAGAAAAACCTCTCAGTTTCTTGAAAACCAACTTCAGTTGTCCGGAATTTGCATTATAAAATCATGTATAAAACAGGAAAAATTCTGAATTCTGAAAATAGGTCCCAAAGGAAACTTCGAATCTCCAAATTAATTTGAAAGAGGTTTTTGTTCCTTGTTATGTTCTTAGAAAAAACCTCCTTCATATTTTTGAAACTCATCTTCATTTTCCTGAAACTTTCTCTTGAAACAAACAGCTCAAATAGTCCAAGAAACACAAAAATCCCTTTGTAGCTCCTGGCAGAAAAATATGTAACTTGTCTGGATGAAAGCTTGTGTGAAGCTAAGGTTGTCCATAATTAGTTAAAACTCCATAGGCTCCTATCCAAACACATAGCCTCCTTTTTATTCTTTCCTCTTCATGCCAATTTTCTTTTATAGCCCAAACTGCCCTCTTTAAAAATGTGACAGCTGTAAAAAACAATTTGGACAACAAGCTGTTATGGTAGAGGAGGCTCGCATGAAAAGGGACTTCTACGAGAGATGTAAATGACAGAAAGGTGCTTTGGTAGAAGATTTCCAAAGCGGAAAACAGAGTAAGAGGAATGAGGGACAATTTGAAAAGCAGAATGAGATGGCATTAGAAAAATGGTGGTTGATGTCAGAACATGTGTAACTTTTGAATGATGACCTTACTCTGGCAACATGTCCTTGAAACTCTCAAATATTAATCATTCATAACTATGGAGAAAACCATTATAGACTGACACAATTTTCGTAGGACATTTAATTTGACAAGTGTCAGTTTTGCTACGGAACTACAGGTGTTTCTGTAGCGAATTCTGTTAATTTTGTACTAAATTTGCTGCGGACTCAGATAATTTTTTGACAGATGGCCAGATTTAGGATTTATGGTCACTTCAAGGTATCTACTCAAAACCTATTCTTTTGATGTGGCTTGGGCTTATTTCTAACATCCTAAGACAAAACTTAAAGCCTAATTTCATCGTAAATTTTATCATTTCATGATGCTTTGCAACCTAATTAACCTAAAGACCAACTTGACAGATTTCAAGTTAAAATTTTGAAAATTTTTGGGTGATAACAGAAGCCATTGCCCTATGTGATATTTAATACATTGAAACATTCTTGCATTTTCTATCAAGTTAATATCATTGCATACAGAATTAAATTGGGACCTTCCAACTCCTTAGCCACCTCGATTAAATTCAAGAACAAAATAGTCATCATTATCTTAAATTTGTTACATATGGAAATTAATTGTCGAAGCATATTAATTCTTTCCTTCCAACAAGTCTTTAATTACTGCATTCTACTTTTGGATGGAATTTTCTTTTCTTTTCTTTGGGATTCACTCATATCTAATACTTCCATAATAAATGTAGCTAAATCCTTATAGTATAACATCTCATCGTTATTTGTGTCTCTTTCGCAAATATTCAATGACAGAATTAATTTGATGAACAAGTTGGCTAAATTCATAGCCACTGCCCACCTTTCCAAGATTATGTAAATCCTTTTATTTATATTATCAAATACTTACAATTCAATTCTGATTAACAATCTTGAAGCTACTATAATCCTTGAACTATTTTTTGATGCGTCTTCTAAAAATTTACTTGGATTGATGGTGGATATTGGTTTAGCAAACAATGGCTTAAGTAACAAATCCATTTTAATTTATTTTATTCTCTTTCATAATACTATGGGTTTTTTTTTCTTGCTTAGAAATTGAATAATCTAATGCATCTTTGGTTCCCTAATATAATTCAAAACTTGGATGGTTTTATTCTTTTGACATAGATCTTTGAGTTTACCCTATCAACCACCTAACTATTTTTCAAACTCACTTGTTCAAATTATGTGTCTTGGAACTCTTTTCATACGCTACATTACGTAAGGTGAATAATTCAATCTCAAAATCGAAATGCTCTTCACGATTAATTTCTTTAGTAATAAATTGGATTTCAAGCACTTTCTTTTCAACCCATTTTGGTACCTCCATCATTTCATTTAGTAATCAATCTCTAATACTTGAATATTCACAACCTTAGGTATATCATGGGTATTCCATTGTGTGTTACTCATTTTTCTCTTTGAACTCACTCAAGCAACATGACACTTTTCCATATTGAGCTTGGGTTGATTACCATCACCACCTTCTCTAGCATTGGAATTCTCATGGAAACTTGAGGGATATTAGGCAAGATTTGATTATCTCCTCCACCTTCCACCTATATTGTTCTAAATAGTGCCCAGATCCAATAAAATTAAAATGAGTCAAAAAATTAGTTTTAGGGTCAAAACATCTGCTTCTATCTCATTTATTTTGAAAGTCTCCAAATAAGTAGTGTATTCATTAATGTTAGAAATACTCTTGATACTAAATTTTCCAAGTATAATAGGAAAATGTATGAATTTTTTCCTTCTTTTTTCATTAAATAAATTTTCCCAATGCCTGTATTGTTGACAAATTTCCACCAAGAAAAAATTATCATAAACATAAAGAATTATGTGCTTTCCTTCTAATTTGAACAACCAAATAAATCAAAATGTATCCTATAATTGAAAATCTCCCTTCTCTTCTAAAAGGGCCTTTAGAGGAGCATCTATTGGCTGAAGGACCAACCAACATTTTCGTGCATTCTACAAGGAAGAAATTATGTACTGGATAGAAATAGAACTTATTTTTGTGCTTTCAAAATGATGGGTACCATAACCTTATTGGGTCAAAATAAAAATTTGTGCTATGGCATAGGAAGGCCTTTGAAGACATTCTAAAATATGATAGCATAAAAAAGGTACCAAGACACATAACAAATCTTTGTTTGAGTGAAATCCTTGAATTGGCATGAAATTTCAGCATAAATTGTATGAGTCCAGTAAAAAATGGCACTCTCATGGACATAATAATGTAGAATATAAGGAAAATATTTGTGAAAAAAAATGGACTCTTGATGGAGAATCCTTGCAAGTCACCAAGAAAATTCCTTGTATGCATCTGTCTAACATGCATACCACAATTTTACTAGCAATAATTAGTCCTTTAGTAAGCTTTTTTTTAAATTATTGAGTAAACATTTTCTCCATTGTGGTTAGTGAGGAAGGCATCAACTTATACAATTTTGAAGCATATTTTTGAATAGATTGGGAGTTAGTGGAATGTGAATTTTTATAGCTTCTTTGAGTCAGTTATGTCTCTTTATATTGTTTAATTTATTAGCACACTAGGAAACCAACTTTGAAAAATAAAAGACTTCATACATGCATCCCACATGTTCAACGTTTGAGATGTAGGCCCTATTATTTCTCTCTTCTTCTAGGTTGAGCCTTAAATACCACCAATAAGCAATGGATCACTAAAAATCATTATTCCTCTCTTGTTATGTGTGACATCTTCCTTTGATTCTTATTAACAATATTCAATGGGAAAATGAATCTTCCTTTAATTATTATTAATTTGATTCTTATTAACAATATTCAATGGGGAAATGAATCTTCCTTTAATTCTTATTAACAATATTCAATGGGAAAATGAATTAAATCCAGTCAATTGATAACTTTGGTGGTATTAAGTATCTTATTAACCTATTTTTTCTAATTCGAAAGGATAGTTGGATCTTATCAAAAGACATGACTCATTCATTACAAGAGGGAACTTTGATCATACAATTAATTTAATACATGTCAAAAATGCTAAACGGAATTTAATGAATGTGTGATGTGGATATGATAAATTGTTGGGAAAGGGATCCCACACCCACAAATATAAGGAGAGTTTAGCTACAAAATGGCTAAGTATTGAAGTTTTTTTAGATACTTCAATTTATGCAAGCGAGAACCATGGAGGTGTTGATGGTATTAAGTATCTTATTAACTTATTTTGTGTGAACACATGTAAGGAAAGATGGTTCATAAATAAAAACTATTTTCTTTAATTCAAACAGATAGTTGGATCTTAGCAAAAGAAAAGCCTCATTCATTACAAAAGGGAACTTTGATCGTGTACAAGAGGGAACTTTGATCATGCAACGTATGTGTAGGTTATAATAATTTAATACATCTAAAAAATACTAACGGGAATTTAATGAATGTGGGATGAGGATATGAGAAATTGTTGGGAAAGGGCTCCCACACCCACATATAGAAGGAGTGGTTAGTTACAAAATGGATAAGTATTGAATCTTTTTCGATTACTTCAAGTTATGCATGCAAGAACCATGGAGGTGTTGATCTCTTTCATAATGGAGAAAAATTCAACCTCCTAAGGCCTATTTATAAATTCCCTCTACATTTTCATAGAAATGGTACTCCTCTATTGATCACACTCTAGTGTGCATATAACTTGAATATGAAAAATTAAGCATTCAACGATTTTTAGAGTCAAATCCAAATCCATCTTCAAAACAATGTGAGGTGTTGTAATTTATTTTATGCTATACACTAATAAATAATAATACAACTTTTTGGTTTCTTTATTGCAAAGTTGTGAAATACATGTCATTCATATACAAAATGGTTCAACTTAGAAGAGATCCTCTCTTCCTGAAGACTTAGACTTCGCCTTCTTGAAATGCAATTTAACATGCAAGGGATTAATGTATATAAACATGCCACAAGGACCTTACTCCATAATAGTTTATGTTAGCACTTATATGGATGACATTATATTTTCGACCTTACTCCATAGTAGTTTATGTTAACACTTACAAGGATGACATTATATTCTCGGAAGGATGGATTGACTATCCAAGTCAACAATGAAAATAAAAGTAAAGCGCCCCTTATTTATTTTATCTATTTTATCCCCTTATCATAAGTGAAGTAATTATCATTCTTATCTCCATTACAAATTTTGAAAGATTCCTAAAGCATATTACACTAACAATTAAAAGACCATATCTCCATCTAATCTTACTGCTTCACTTTTCATATGCTCTTTATGCATAGGATTGTGACTTATGTTGAGTTCCAATATTTGGGGTCTGGAGGAGTGGAAAAACAACGAGTTTCATGGCCTAATGAAGTCACTATTCGTGACCAGCTCACACTGTATTTGAGCATTAATTACATTGACAGTAGGGTAATAAGTAATTAAATTTGAAATCTTGGCTTATTTGGCAGAGAGCTACTGATTTTATTATAGCTTCAATAATATCTGAGATAGAATAATAATTTATTATGGAAGACATTCCTGAAATATGGTGGCTATTAAGTAATAGAAAGATCAAATAAAAAGAATGTGAGGAACGAGCTCCTTAGTAATCAAGAATTTTTAATTTCTCCTTTGTTCATTATCGTGAATTTAGTAATAAATTGATTTTGATATTGTAACATTGTTTTGAGTTTTTTATACAATATATTTTAGGGGTAGTTTAATTTATCGATGAAATGGGGTTCAATTCAAATCCCCGATCAAGGTGATATATTGGACATGATCAAGATGTAAAAGTAAATTGAAGAAACGGAAATGGTGCACAAATTACTCACAAAAAAATTCAAATATTACATTCAAAGCCAAATTACAAGCCACGTAAATAGTGCTCATGAGATCCAATAGATTCCAAATAAGGAGAATATTGTTGAGAAAATATTTCAACAAAACTCCAACAACCAAGAACCCAATCCTATCTATATACTAATGTAATAATTATTCCAATTCCCCCCTTTAATTCTTACATTACATCATGAAAAATATTAATACAAAAATGAAAAATTACAATTCACATGTCACATATGTCTTACTGACCTTCCTTGAAAGTTATCTCCACTTTGAAGTCTCTCGGACAATGTTCTTTTCACCACCACAATCTTTGACCTTCCCATTCAACTCATTTAAGAGATAACCACATCTGATCTTTAATCAACTTTGTATAATTGATGCTTCTTCATATCCCAAAGGACATTTCGGTATCGGATTGTATCCAATGGTCAATTATGAAACTAACCTTTCTAAACATATGGATCTCATAACATAATATGTAGATTATGCTCTTGAAGTCCGAAGCACAACAATATCCATCAGTATATAATAGATTCACACAATTAACTTAGTGATACATTCTCTCAGCACTGAAGAATGAAGAGAACCACTAATTTTATTATATTTCTTTGTTCAATAATTGATTCTGCACATTTTAAAAAAAAACTTATGTGCGAGAAAAAAAAATTAAAAAAGGAAACATATCCCATGAGAACAAGACCAATAACTACTCTCCACTAAACCAAAATGAATCTTGTGTTGTCAAATAAAATACCACTAAGTTACTCAAGCCACACTACACATGGAGGCAAATAAAAAATGCTAACAAAGATGTTATGGAAGTCTCAATCCTCGGTCGCAAGGCATGTCGAACAACTTCCCCCGAGGAATATTTATTGGCCTTATTACATCTCGCTATTACACAAATAAAGGGTATGTGATCTGAAACTGGGTTGGATAGCTTATTATGCTTTTCAAGACCCTCCCACTCAGTTAAACAAATAAAATATCTAGCTTATACTTGACTTTTGCGGAATTTTATACTTGAAACATGTGTATTTTTGTAATTTTTTAAGTTCCTTAAGACCATTTGCTTTTGCTGATATTAAACATGTCCAAGAATCATATAATGTAGCAAAAAAGCATCAAAACATAACAACAAATTTAATCTAAGAGTTCACCCAAATATCGTGGGCTATGTCTCCTTGAGCTCTTGTCATCTTGACTTGGCTCTTTGGGATTATGGAAATTTTCTTTTACAAGTTACAAACTCAAATCCAATGGTTAAATAAACTGAACCAATGGGTTTATAATACCATTTATATCCCTGTCGTGCCTGTCATCACTCTCAAAATAGAACTAGGTCCCCTTAGACTAGTCTCCTTGAGTCAGTGCTCTTGAGCTACCCTGAGCTTCTCTATGGCACTAACTCCCTAAGAAATCCTTTTTTATCCCTAAAACCTCACCTACTGTCTCCAGCACATAGCAAATCTCCAAAATGGACTGTTCATTTTCTCAAAATGTGCTCTGGCTCCCCAATCTAAGCTTCCATCCACTGATCGCCCTAGGCTACCCAAAACTTACCTATGGCTTATCGAGCTCTATAAGTCTTCAAATTACTCTTAAAATCCCTTAAATGGATTCATAATGTAAAATATAGTCATAATATACTATTCACTTGCATAAATTGGCCTCCAGCAGCTCTGGTTTCGCCTCCAACACATGGTGGCACCCCTAGGCTCTAGGGTTAAAGAAAACTTCTCTATGAGTTCTCGACATCTAGAAGTCCTCAAAAAACTCTTCAAACTCCATAAATGGATTCAAAAGTATCAAAAAATTCATAAATGACTATAATTTTGCTGAGAATGGATACTGGCTGCTCTGGATAGGCCTCATTCTCCTGTTGGCACTTATTGGCCCTCGTGGCCCCTGGAAATTCTCTGAAGCATCTCCGCCTTCAAAAGTCCTCTAAAGGCTCTCAAAACCACACCATTATTTCTATAATGTCTAAAACATCCAAAATTGACTATTGGATTCTGAATAAGGCCTCTAGCTGCCCTGGCTAGGCCTCAAACTGCTGCTGGCCCATGGTGCCCTTGGTGACCCATAGAACTTCTCTGATAAAAAATCTCACTCAGAATTCCTTTGATGGTTTTACAACCCTCACCAATGAGTCTGTAATATCCGAGATAGTCGAAATTGACTATTGGCACTCTCAGAATGGACGAATTTAGCTCAAGATAGAGCCTAAACTCAATTTGTGCAATGCCCCCCTAAAATCCTCCACCAAATGTGGAGAGACTGCACATAACTCCAGTTAAGTTTGGAAAATCCAAAATTTTGGTGCGCCTGCTAGAAATACCACCAAGTTAACCATAGTGATAAATGTTGGGTTAAATACTAGACACGTGCCATAAAACTCTGTTGTCACGTAACGGTGGAGCGGATAAACTATCGGTGGATGGGCTAACCATGGCATATGACACGTTACAAAAATGGCTGGTGGTTGGGGTTTGTATTAACCATTGGAAAGACTTCCAAATAAAATGTTGTTGTAAACTTTGGAATTAAACCATGTGAACACAACCATAGCCGACAGTTTTGGGTTCATGATTGGCACTTGGTTCTGGGGTTGCATACATATGGGGAGAGGTTGGCCCTCGGAGCTGGCCCCTCCGAAACCCCAATGCATATTTCAACCAAATTCAAATATATGCCGAGTTCATATATAGTTAAGAACTAAATGCAGTGGAGATAGTAAGGCATAGGTGTGTTTGGCAGCAGGTCTCAGGGTTGAGCCCTGGGGACCCCAAGAAAATTTTGCTACGCCATTCCTGGGCACGTGGTGGCCTCCAAACCTGCCACGTGGCATCCTCCCATTGTTCAAAACCACAAATCGTATAGCCCACAATGAACCACAACACGCCACTTGGCATTCACTGGTTGGTTCGAAAGGAATATTCTAGGGAATATTCCAAGCATATTCCTTAGAATATTCTCTTTTTTGAATATTCAAAAACCAGTCAAACTTAGTCAAAAGCTAGAAATTGCATTTTACTGGACTTTTCAAATTGCAATAACTTCTTCATACAGTCCCAGTTTTCAAACCGTTCATGGCATCTGAATCAGGAAGACAAGATCTATCTGGTTGCTCAGGTTCGACACACTTCTGAACACTTTGAATTTTGAGCTATCACTTAAGTCCTTGATCCAAATCTAATCACACCTCCCCATTGGGAATATTTTGGACCCCAAAATACTGATTACCTAATCTTTTCAATACATGAGAGTGTTAGTGTCAGTATTTGCATACTTCCACCAGGGATCAAAACACATTTTCATGTGCATCTTAGGTGTCCCATTCTGAAGAAATTTTCAATCATTCCATTAGGTCATGATATAAAATTATTCCACTGGTGGTTGTCCTTGTCAGGTCTGTGTTCCAAAGGTGTTTTCCACAGCATTTTAGTGTAAAATCATGTTCTAAGTATGTCCATCAGAAAGAACTCGGAAAGAGATTTCCAATGGTATATTATACTCTCAAAACTGACTCCTGGATTGGAAGATATGTTTAAATGAATAAAGGCCCTAAAACACAACTCTACCCCTTTCTTTTTGTTCCAATGGCCTTTCGAAACCTTACAATTTCTACCTTTTTATGTATTTTTCCCTTTACTCCAAAGTCTTCTTGCATTTCCGCATCCTACAAACTCTGATGCGATCGCATCGCATCACGATTCATGTGCTCCTGATTGACCCACCTCTGATTCACCCTTCCCTGATTGCAAACCCCCGATGCGATTCATTGCAAGTCCCCTCCTCCGATCCGATCTCTTACCGCATTCCCTTGGTCTGATCACCCGATCGCATCGCATATTTTATTTCCAACACTTAACCCCGCCTCCGCCTTCCCGCCGATGTGATTGATCGCATATCACCAATCGCAATCGGCGAATCCCATCATGTGATACACTCGCTCCCACTCCGACTTGTGATTACGATTTACCCCCGGGGCCCACCTAATGGCCTTTCGCCCTTTCCAAAAAAAAATGGGTTTTACCTTTGTATTCGATTATTTTAATTTCATAAGTCATTTCTTCGCAAAAGTCTTTATCGCATGTTTTAAACCTTTGCGCTCTCACAATCGGCATTTTCCATGACGCATTCCTTCGTGCTCTTTCCCGCTGATGCAATTAATCGCCAATCTCAATCGGCATTTCCCAGCATTGTGCCTCTGCTCCCCTTCCCCACCGATTTGCGATTGCGATTGACCCCCGGTCCCACCTTAATCCCTTCCTCCTTTTTCAATCGAAAAATGGTCTTTTTTCTCTTTGTAAAAGCACAAAATGTGTTTTAATTCATTTTAAATGGCCTTCCCCATTACTCCTTCGGCTTATCCTTTGCCCCCATCGCATTTCTTCCAATCACATCGCAAGTTTCGTCGCATCATTCCAATGCACCCTCCTACTGCGATTCCTGATTTGTGATTGTGATTTCCCCTTTTTCCATATACACTATCGCATCACAGTTTTCAGTTGCATCATTCTAAAACACCTTCCCTCCCTTCCGATTGTGATTTGTGATCGCATATGGGCCCACCATCCTTTCCTTTTCCCTTTTGTACCCAAAAAGAGGCTTTTTCTTCATTAAAACGACAAATATAGTTTTTCATCTTTTTTAAAGGCATTTTCTTCGACAGTTGGTTTTCTTCAAGGAGTAAAGACAGAGATAATGGTTAAAGGTTGAGAACTAACTATGAACCAGAGACATCTACAGAAGTGATGAAAAAGGGGTCTGTTCTTCAGATTTCCTATTTTCATTCATTAGGTGTAACAGAAAAATCTTCAAGACGGTCAAAATGTATTGTTGCTCCTTCTTTTCAGGGGCAGGTTGTTGGTCTTTTTCCTATGTTCAGATTTCGGTTTCTGAGCTAGTAAAACAACTCCTTTTTCTGTGGATCTACTCCCCTTAAATTATGTATATTTAATGTAATTCTTCATCATTTGTAAGGGGGAATAAGGTGTGGAATAAGTGGGATATCACTGAGGATGCTCTGCGCTCCATTTGTAACAGTTTGGCAAGGAATTAATAAAGAAATGTAGCTCTGATTTGTGGGATCCCTGTGGTATGGATTTTAGCATTTTTCTTTCTCTTGTGTTCATCTATTAATTATTATGTTTACCATTTAGTCATTCACATTTCTGGTTGAATGTTTTCAAGATAGAAAGGTAGAATCCATTGCATAATGCTCTGCCTTGGGAAATCATTCAATATTTGACGTTTTCTGCTGTTTGAAAAGGATCCATCTCCTATGCCCTTTTCAGCTCGTCACCAGTATTACACACACCATCATTATTTAAACTAAGTTGTTAAAATCCCTGCCTACCTTGCCCCATAGAATACCCTGTATCTCTGATTTAATTCCCTAGATTCAAACTGCCCCATCTGTCCCATACAACCCTAAAATTTATAAACATTCCAAATTATTATACCTAGCCTAAAATCAGTTTTCAGTTATACTTCATTGAATATTTTTCTCGGAGAGAGCCCTCTCCTGACCTTGTAGGGCTAGCTACAAGGCTGAGCGTGGTTTTAGGTTACCCTGATTTGCCTTATTTTAGCCTAAGGTTCAAATTAGGTGCTAAGATTTCTGGCAACTCCACTGGGGAACAAATTTAAATAAAGGACAGATCTTCCTCGGTAATGAATGACAACGTATCATATCTAAATTTTGATGGTGAACAACACTTGGATACATATGAAGGCTGAATCATTCAACTGGCGACTCCATTCACTAAAAGATCCAGAAATCAACACTTCATGGTGAATCCGCTATAGGAAGATCAGTAACTTTAAGATTTTTTTTTTTTAAGATGGAAAGTGTTGCAAGGAGGTATGCTCCCATGAGCTGAGATCACATTCTAGGTTTCCAAAATAAAATGCCTAAGGTGGATTGGCAAAGGAATTCGACCATGTTCAAAAATGTGGAAGGTAATAATGATGCTCTTCATCTGGTAAGATTTCACATGCATGTGCATAAATTAAAGATTGATTTTCCTGAAGATTGCTTGATGAAGATGTTCATGGCTACTCTAGAAGATCAAGCTCGATCTTGGTATGAAAGTTTGCCACCTACTTGTATTTATTGTTTAAAATATTTTCATACAATATTCTTTGAAAGGTACAAAGAATCTTGTCCATCTTTATTATTAGTGCAGAATTGTTGTAAACATGTTAATAGTTTCATCGAAAATCTTGAGAATTTTTATGGAGATGATGAATTCATGGATGATGAGATCATGGAAGCCCTATACGAAAATCCATTCCAGCAGCAGATAGAAATCTTAGAAGATACTTATCAAGATCAGCAGGCTGAAGATCTTCGTATAGTTGAAAATGATGGAAGACAAGGTTTTATTTCAGATCTAATTGAAACAAAAGATGGTATGCAGGAAAATGATGTTCCGATCTCAAATAGTGATAAAGTCAAACTAGACCTAGAGTTAAAATGTGATGACGAAGAGTATGTTGTTCTAGATCTCATGAAGGAGAGTTATATTGTTGAGGTCACCTCAAATGAAGAAAACAGAGTTATAGACCTAAGTGTTCCCATCCTATTAGAAAAAAAATTTCACGAGGAGGTAACTCCTTCCCTCTATGAAAAACAAGATGAGATCTTTGTACAAGCAAGTGAAAAAGTTCCTTTGGATGAATCTTTGGTAGATGATATAAATGTCAGTTTTGGATTTCAAGAACCATCTGAAGTTGCTTCTCTAATGATTGATGAATGTGACAAGAAACATGGCAATTTGGTTGTTATACCATATGAAGATGATCAACAATATATTCAAACTACAAAAGACCAGAGCATTCAAAACTGTCATTCTGATTCTTCTTCCTATGTCTCATGCTTTGAATTGTTTTTTCAAGAGGAAATCTACTCACCTACTTGTTCAGAATTTTTTGAAGACCAGGAACACATTCTTACTGAGGTACATTATGAAGAAGGATCAGAAATAAGAGAAAAAGACTCCTTGTTTCTTCTATATCAACAAGAGGTAAATCTTCATGTTTTTCAGGATCCAATGGAAAGTCTATTGCAATCAGCAGTGAAGGTAATTATTGCAGTATTCAGTGACGAAGGAGATCATGGTCAACTATGTTTTTGGATGCCCAGTTGCAAGTATCTATTGTTGTCCAAAGGATCTGATCAGGAGAATCAATCAAGGAGACATTTGCTTGATTGGTTACACTGGCATTTTGATATTGCCTAATGGCACATTTGCTTTCAAGAAACACATATGGTTGTCAACAAGATTTGAAACCCTTAAGTCTTGATCATGTACTAACATCAAGATTCAAATGTTAAGTTTTGTCTAGGTTAGCTTTGAGTCACTTTTGAGTTAGTTTATCGAGTCAAGTTTCTTTCAGTTTTCAGTTTGGTTTTCAGCTATTCACTCCATCACCCAATGGATAAGGCTACTAGGTCTACGGTGTTTTTGGCACCTCCAAGGAGCTACCATCCCCATTGGAGCCAATGTTAGTGTCAGTATTTGCATACTTCCACCAGGGATAAAAACACATTTGCATGTGCATCTTAGGTGTCCCATTTTGAAGAAATTTTCAATCATTCCATTAGGTCATGATATAAAATTATTCCACTGGTGGTTTTCCTTGTCAGGTCTGTGTTTCAAAGGTGTTTTCCACAGCATTTTAGTGTAAAAACATGTTCTAAGTATGTCCATCAGAAAGAACTCGGAAAGATCTTTCCAACGGTATATTATACCCTCAAAACTGACTCATGGATTGGAAGATATGTTTAAATGAATAAAGGCCCTAAAACACAACTCTACCCCTTTATTTTTGTTCCAATGGCCTTTCGAAACCTTACGATTTCTGCCTTTTTATGTATTTTTCCCTTTACTCCAAAGTATTCTTGCATTGCCGCATCCTACAAACTCCGATGTGATCGCATCGCATCACGATTCATGTGCTCCCGATTGACCCACCTCTGATTCACCCTTCCTTGATTTCAAACCCCTGATGTGATTCATCGCAAGCCCCCTCCTCCGATCCGATCGCTTACCGCATTCCCTTTTTCCGATCACCCGATCACATCGCATATTTTATTTCCAGCACTTAACCTCGCCTTCGCCTTCTTGCCGATGCGATTGATTGCATATCGCCAATCGCAATCAGAAAATCCCATCATGTGATACACCCGCTCCCACTCTAGCTTGCGATTGCAATTTACCCCCGAGCCCCACCTAAATTCCTTCTACCCTTTCCAAACAAAAATGGTTTTACCTTTGTATTCGATTATTTTAATTTTATAAGTCATTTCTTCGCAAAAGTCTTTATCACATGTTTTAAACCTTTGCGCTCTCGCAATCAACATTTTCCATGACACATTCCTCCGCGCTCTTTCCCGCCGATGCGATTAATCGCCAATCGCAATCAACATTTCCCAGCACTGTGCCTCCGCTCCCCTTCCTTGTCGATTTGCGATTGCGATTGACCCCCGGTCCCACCTTAATCCCTTCCTCCTTTTTCAAACAAAAAATGTTTTTTCTCTCTTTGTAAAAGCACAAAACTTGTTTTAATTCGTTTTAAAGGGCTTTCCCCATTACTCCTTCAGCTTATCCTTTACCCCCATCACATTTCTTCCAATCACATTGCAAGTTTCATCGCATCATTCCAATGCACCCTCCTGCTGCGATTCCCGATTTGCGATTGTGATTTCCCCTTTTTCCCTATACACTATCGCATCGTTCTAAAACACCTTCCCTCCCTTCCGATTGTGATTTTCGATCGCATATGGGCCTACCATCCTTTCCTTTTCCCTTTTGTACCCAAAAAGAGGATTTTTCTTCATTAAAACGGCAAATATATTTTTTCAATGTTTTTAAAGGCATTTTCTTCAACAATTGGTTTTTCTTCAAGGAGTAAACACAGAGATAATGGTTAAAGGCCAAGAACTAATTATGAACTAGAGACATCTACAGCAGCGATGAAAAAGGGATCTGTTCTTCGGATTTCCTATTTTCATTCATTAGGTGTAACAAAAAAATCTTCAAGACGGTCAAAATGTATTGTTGCTCCTTTTCAGAGGCAGATTGTTGGTCTTTTTCCTATGTTCAGATTTCGGTTTCTGAGCTGGTAAAACAACTCCTTTTCCTGTGGATCTACTCCCCTCAAATTCTGTATATTTAATGTAATTATTCATCATTTGTAAGGGGGAA